>LGSM01000186.1:0-55328 GCA_001314345.1 Phytophthora multivora | reverse complement strand
TGCGGTTCCGGGGCTAGAGGGTTGTGAACTTTTGGAAGCCAATCTCAAAGTGATGCCTCCGGTTAATTTTTTCCCTCCGATCAGCTTCACGAATGTTTTCGCACGCAAAAGACAGACTACCGGTAGTCTGTCTTTTGAGTTATGTAACTTACATGTATGTACAGTAGTACAGTACAGTAGTACACCAAGCTGACAGGTACACTGTCTACGGTAATTAGTCTGACCTAGACTTTTTTGTGTGTACGATTTTCATGATCATACACATTAACTAGTCTAACACAGACTATTTATTTGCTAAGACTATTTATGAATTTCAATCACAAAGAAGAAGACATTGCGGGACGCGAACCGTTGGAACCCCGCTTGGAGACTCTGAGCTCAAGCGACTGCGCCAAATGAGAGTGAGTTATATGTCGGTCCAATATTATATATATGCTATCAAATGAACATCTTGTCAAACCTACGTGTTTCTGTCGACAGGCTCGCCTTTAAAATGGGCCTGGTGCTTCTTGATAATGTCTTGAAGATGCGGGTATAGCTGAGCAATGGACCGATGCCCGCCCACGACACAAGTGAGACTAATTTTGAACTTCACTTGATCAAAGACTATTTTTGATTTGCAGGAATTTGCTCTGACAATAAATAGTCTGACGTAGACTACTTTTGAGCTCAGACTTTTTTTCGCACCTGACAGGTAGTGTACCGGTGCACCATTTCCCGGTCAATTTGTGAATAATACTACGGGATGTAAAGGGAAGTTACTTACAGTAAGTAAAAATCTACCAGGTACCGGTACATGTAATGAAGTACAATAGAAGTTCCACGCATTTATATTGTACGAGGAAATTGGAATGGCACATGCATGGCTACCTTTTTCGTTTAAGGGTTAGCCCTTTATCAGTACAGTATACAGTACATTGTACTGTACAGCATAAATACGATGAAGTTCATCATGAACACTACTGTACTGTGCTCCTATTGTAAAAAAGGTCCGATATCGCTTAATGGAAACGCGAACTGGTCGAAGAAAGCTTTGGCGCTCGCTCTGTGTAACAGCGTTCCCACATGGTAATCCTGAGATTGTATGCTGAAACGTGAGCTCGAACTGGTCCTCAATTGGCCCCACTCGAAATGACGTGCAGTAGGAAACTCGGCTCATATGCCGCATCCTATTCTGAGCGCTCGGACAAAAAACTTGGCAACGATTTGATTCCACCCAGAACCGCGAATCACACCACGCCACTATAGTAAACTGTGTCGAATGGAAGAAGGAGTTCCTAGAGACGGAATGCCCCGCTCTTGGAAATCAAGAAGACCTCCCTCCCCATCACACTGGTCGACAGCTAAAGCTCACACTCCTCATATCCCGATTAACCTCGAAGTATTCACTTGTCAGGAGAAAGAGGCGGGTGAACGTGGTCAAAATGCGTCCCAGTGCTCTCCTGCTACTTTTCGTAGTCACGTTGCTATCATGTGGCACCTACGCAGCTGAATCCGAGGTTATCGCGCGGACCAGCAACTTCAGGACCAATGGTAAAGTCGCCAATGGAATTACTATTCACCGCTACCTGAAGGAACTCCAGACAATAGCAGCGGCTACAACGGATCGGAACGAAGAGCGACTCTCAATTCCAGGCTCAACGAAGCTGAAGGAGGCGCTTCAGAAGATCCCTGGGGCTAGCAAAATCAAGGCTGCGTTCCAGAAGAATCCTTCGTTCGCCTCGAGTTTGGAGACATTCGGGCAAAAGCGGAAGGGTCTGGATGCGTTCTTCAAGGAGAACCCTGCTATCAAGAAGGAGATCATCGTCGCAGCAGTTCTTTTATCGCTGATTGTCGGCGTACCGCTCGTAGTCAAGGCATTTTACCCGGCATAAATAAGTAGGACACCTGCAAGGTGGAAATTTAGACGCTTAATCATTTTTTATTTCGGTTGAAAGTTCGATTTTACTAGAAAGACCGTGATGGGAATTTCCCCGGGAACTATTGCATGTGCACAAACTATTATGGAGGTACAGTGAGGATTGATTTGGGTAACTGCTACATGTAGCAACAGTTTCTCACGAGTCATAACGATGCATGTTGGAATTCCGCCTTTGCTGATCTGAGCAACTCGCTCAGAGTGTCAGAGCGAGTGACCCATCTGACTGTGCAGTATTAATAGGGACATACCTGTAAGTGAGCACATCGCTTCGAGTCGCACGTGCACAGGCACAGCGAGCTGTACTGTACTTAAGTACAAGTACAATTTACAGTACAGCACCGCCGGCTACATGTACTTACCGGTATCTGGAACTGCAGATAAATAAATTGGATTTTTGCGGGTTGAAGATAGTTGGCATCTGCAGTGAGCAGTGAAAAACAATATCTGCCGCCTGGATTATAAGTCTAATTGGTACATGTAGCACTTGCAAAAGCAAAACAGGGACTCCAACTGCGATTCATTGCATCCTCAGAGTCCCTACAACAACCAAAGTCCCATTCACCCAGCATAGGATTGCATGTACTTTTACAGTAGCGATGATTTACACTCCCATGAATACGACCAATGAAGGCATAGCGAAAAATGTTTGTAGCGGTGCGAAATAGCCATCTACATGTATAGCCATTAATGATAACTAGTGAAGCGACAGTAGTTGCCGCTTAGAATCCGTATGTGCCTGGGTTGTTCTGCATTTTCGCCCTCAGCTTTTCCGCACGCTTGTCACTGAGCCCCTTAAAAAGCGCCTTAAGCTGCTTAACCCCTGGGATCTTCGAGAACTTGGGAAACTGGATCCCCATGATGTATTGCAGGAAACTGGGAGTGGTGGAGCCAATACGCTCTTCGCCTGCAGCATCGAGATTCGAATTCGTCTTGCTGCCCTTGAGAAAGCGGCGTACCCCGGCGACCTCACTGTTGGGGAGGGTCTCCAAGTCCTGAGTCTGGACTGCGCTCTCCGCGGTCGCGACGGCACTGGAGTAGGCAACGAAGACGACGATCACGAATAGTAAAAACTGGCTCAAACGCATGGCTGTTGCGGTTCCGGGGCTAGAGGGTTGTGAACTTTTGGAAGCCAATCTCAAAGTGATGTCTCCGGTTAATTTTTTCCTCCTAGTACAGCGTACTGTGAATATTTTTCACTGAATACTAGTAATACTGTACCTGTGCACCATTTCCCGGGTTCGGCAGCGACGAGCCATTTTCACGTTGCTTGAGAAACTCTACAACTTGACTGGGAAATGGTGTAGTATTGTGAATAATACTACGGGAAGTAAAGGGAAGTTTCTTACCGTAAGTAAAGATCAACTAGGTAATGGTTACGGACCACTGGATGTAATGCAGTACAATAGCAGTTCCACGCATTTATATTGGACGAGGAAAATGGAATGGTACATGCATGGCTACCTTTTTCGTTTAAAAGGTTAGACCACCCGTGGGACTGTTCAACTGTTTTTTTTTTTTTGAACCAATTCCCGCAAATAATCAACGAAATTGGCTCGTTCCGAAAATTCGTGCCTCTCATTGGCTAATTTGTAATAATTTCATTGGTTATAATTTTTATTTATGGCTACCTAAGATTTAGATCCGCACTTCCAACCTCAACACCGCTAGCGATGGATGACCTGCCGATCATCGAGCTGCCGGAGCACTACCGCATCGATGGGGAAAAGATTGGGATGGCGCTTGCCCATGTGTCGGCGCAAGCGAACAGCATCGCAGAGGATCAGGCCAAGCTTCAGCAGTGGCAGTCGCTCCACGACGAAGAACAACAGCGCTTCATCGAGTAGTGTGTCGCGGCCGCAGGCAGAAGCCCGAAGCCATGCTCTTGTCCTTGCCATTCAGCAGACCTACGGCGACCCATCGACGCCGGAGCTGGGGAAACTGCTGGTGACCGTCCTATCCGATACTTTTTTTTTTCAAGATCAGTGAAATTCTACGAAGGTAGTTTCAAACAGAAACTCTACAGCGAACCCGCTAGCTACATAGTTTTTCAAGCCATTTCTTCCTTTACATGTTGTCCAGGCAGCCCTCAAGTTAACGGTAACTCGTGGTGCACTGTATACTGTGCAAAACCCATCAAGCAAAACCTGAGGTAGAGCCAATTCGACAATAAATTAACATCGCATGAAATATTGGCAAAGTACTTGGTATAAAACTTATCAGCAGCACTGCCCAACAGAGTTTATCATAGTAAGTGCAATCGCTCTGCTTAGTTTTCATCTTTCTCGAGAAACCGTCATTGGAATCTGCGTCTTTTGTCGACCACAGAATTATAGTATTCATGATACCAGACGAACTGAAGTATAATGCGTGATGAACTTGTAGGGTAGACTTTTTCCTGGGTCGTGGTTTTGGGAGGGATGACGTAAGAAGTGGGAAGTTCACCATCCGTGAGCTCCTCATTATTGGCTCCTTGTTTCGGAATCTACTCCGGCCTACACACCTGCGCTCCGGTTGTCAAGGCTCTCTACGGCCTCTCGTGGCGATGCCCCCCATCCCGCATGTTTGAGTCACTTTGACATCGTAATCGTTCTGAGTTTAGTATTGAAAACCACGATCTAATTGGAGCTGTACACGATCCAGGAAATAATCTTCCACTTGTAGCATTCATTAATTGTAACTTTCCTGTTTTTATGAACGCTTTGAGCTGTCGACAGGTTCGACTCTACGTGTAATTCTGTTCCATAAAGACATTCGGGGAACGTCAACAAATAAAAACCACAAAGACACTTTCAACGGTAGTATTAACCCTTTTAGTTGTTCAGGTAGACTAGCTATAAACCATAGCATCGAAACCATACAGGACAAGTCCAGTGATAGCCACACCGAACGTGATTTCCAGGAACTTTTTGAACTTGCTTGACTTTTCCGGGGCCTGTGCGATCTCCTTCGCCACTCCCTCCGTGATCTTGACAATCTGCGCCTCGTCGGCGTTCTTAAGCTGGCCAGCGGCCTTCAGCTGCTGGACAGCCTTCTGCCACTTGTTGTTGGTTGTATCGAGGTTATTGAGCTGGCCCGACTGGATCTTGGCGACAGCGGACTGCCATTTGTTCTTGTTGACCGCCGGGGCCGCAACGTCGTCGAGGTTCTTAAAGTCGCCAGCCTTCAACTTCGCAAATGCAGTCTGCCACTTGGCCTTAACAGAGGTAGTAGCCGTACCAGCAGCCTTTTCGACCCCCTCCAAGGCTTTCTGTGCCTTCAATTTCTCGGCTGCTTGTTGCAATTTGGTACCTCCAGCGGCAGCGACGGCATCATCGACTTGGCCAGCAGCCTTCAGTTTGGCAACGACGTCATCAGCTTGACCAGCTTTCAACTTGGAGATAACATCGTCGGCTTGGCCGAGCTTCATCTTGGCGATAGCATCATCAAGCTGGCCGGCCTTGAATTTTGAAGCGAGCTCTTGCCAGCCCCGTTCCTCATCTTCAGCGCTGAGAGCGTCTCCGTTGGTTGTTTCAGCGCCTTTCAAGTGGCGAACCTTGTGGTCTCCATCGATGGCTGAGGTGAGACTGGAGCAGCTAATTGCGATGGTAACCACCACCAGGAAGAAACTGGGACGCATGGTACTCTAGGGACCTCGAGCTCCAATTTGGTAATGAGACCTTTGAATGTCACATCCTCGGGAGGTTTTAATCTTCGCTGTGCGAACTTCGCTCACGCCTCGAAGCGTGGCCCGCGGCCAGCTGTAGGGACAGCAGCATTGCCTACATACACTGCGCAAGTGTATCTGTGTAAAGCCTGCAAGGTGGACTGTATACGTTCGTTTATTTCAAAGCACAGGATCGGATCATAACGTCGTGGATCTTTGTGATCTGAGGTCCAGGTCCACTGTAGGCTAATTGCTGCCCCAGCGTGGTACCGAGTGTGCCGTATTCATGTTGCTACCTAGCAACTTGGTACTGAACATGTACATGTACCACAAAACAACGATTATTGTACTGTAGACAACTCTGAAACTTGCTGTAGTTCGAGTTCCAGTGTATTAATATTAACTATCTCATCTTGCTGAGAACGACACAGCTCATGAGGATTGTAAATGTGTTCGTACTGTACTACCGTAGTTCGAATTTCGTAGCAATGACTACGTGTACATAAACAACACTACGGCGTCATTGATAGTAAGAACTTCTAAAATACATGTACATGTATTGATACATGTGCTTTTTTCCCAATCTGTCTAAACGAAGTTCTAATATCGTCGTTTTATCGTAAATCAAAGATCGCTATTTTTTTGGACAGAGGTTGCTTACACTTTGCTTTGTCCTGCAATACGTTACGACAAAACCACGATTTTCTGTGAGCATTTAGTGGAATTTGAAATTGAATACGCGCTGGACGCAAAGCACGAAATGTTCTGCGGTTGTACATCTATGCATACACGAAATGGAGGTACCTGTACTATACTACATTGCGTAGTACATGAACTACCGTAGACCTACGTAGTTCATGTACATGTGCTGTAGTACGGTAGACTACAATGGTCGCCATGATGGTCATCATCGACTGTATTGTTCCAGGCTGCTCCGAAAGGCACGGCATTGTCAAGTTTCTAAAATTTCTACATCTGCAATGGCATCATGGTATTGCCATAATTCACGGGTACATGTGACTGCATGCGGTAAACGAGTTTGCTGGGCAGGAGCAATTAAGATGCCAACACCAACGCATCCGAATCCTAGTAGTCGCTGAACGCACGTCTTGCGCGAAGAGGACCGGCTTACAGTAGATTAAATCTCCAAGTTGCGATACGATTGCGAAGTATACGCGCAGGAAGAAAAGCAGAACCGCACCGACATCACGAACAGTGCATGTCCCAGAGGTGTGAGGATCATAGGATGTGAAATTCACTTTTGCTAGATTGCACTCAGTTCGTCTTCAGCGGCACTGCTGACTCGGCACTAAGTACATGCACAGATTCAGAATTGCAGAGTCTCGTTACGATGGCAGCTGCGAGGTGCCGGCAGCTACCAATAGGACTCAGGACAACAATGAAGATGCAATTTGCAACTGCAGTCGAAACATATCCGGTAGTTACTTGGACCGCCTTGCTGTCAAACAGGAACTTGCAAACCTGCTGTCGCAGCGCAACGTTGCACTTGCATTGCTGTTGTATTTGGTTATGGACTTACGTTGGTACAGCCTAAGCTTACGCCCGTAGCTTCTCCCGTTATTTGAGTGCCTTTTGCCCCCCCTTAATCTGTCTACTTAGGCTGCTGCAGGCGTCCCGTACGCTGGGGTTTCTGTCTCTGGGCCTCATAGGAGCGTTTGGGCTGCTGTCGCTGACGGAAGCTGTCCTTCTTCCGCAGCGCTTGGGGTTTCTCCTCGTCATCCTTCACCACGCGCTCGTGGAACTCTTCGTGATGCATACGTTGCTGTTCCAGCTTCTTCACTGTCTCTCTCAGATGAACCGAGTTCTCCACGTCGTGGATGAGCCCATTGATGCGCTCCATTTCCTCCAGGTGGTGGCGCTCGTTTGCCGGCAGCTTCGCCGAGCTTGGTGAATCTGCGTGCTCCACTTCCTGCATGAGCACGAAGCCCTTCTCACCCGGCTCGGCCGCCACCGGCATGTTGTAGTGGAAGCGGTTGTTGCGCGGGCTCCAGCGCACACGAGGGATCGAGTCCATGTCTGCGTCGCTCATGCTGCGGTAACTTGACTTGAGTCTTGTTGGTCTTGATTGATACTGCGCTTGAAGCGACGCCGAGATCCCAACAGCTTCAACACGGTGGCATGTTGTGTGGGTTTTATTTCCAAAACACCCATCTGATATCCATTGTTGGGTAATTCAAAGTTGTAGTGGCAGTAGTCATGACACAAATATGACAAATATTGCCACCGTTTTCGTGCCGTTCCATCTGGCGCAAGACAACTGCAGATGCAGCGCCGATCCCACACGGACGAGCAAGGCCTGCTCCCGACTCTGGCTCGAAGCGGACGCCGCTCGCCCTTCAGCAGTCCGCACGCTATGCCTCGTCGAATCTCGCGCCCCGTTTTGCTGCTGCTGGTGTTGGGTGGCTTAGGACTGCTTGTGGTTACTGCCAACTTCATCTTCACATGGAGAGCTACGGCTGTCTCCCTTGCTAGGGCTGAGGAGCACTTGGCGGGACTAAGAGAGAACGCGGAGGATGCAGACACCAGGGGAAACAAAGGTCATGCAAATGCGCCCAATAACCAGAACGGAGGTGGAGGAAATGGCCTACAACAGCAGGAAGCAGACGAATTCTCCGCTGAAGACGTGCAGCTCATGGAGAAGCAGCTCGTGTATACAATTCACCAGACAGCGCAGCGCACGACCGAGCAGCGCGGTATTGTGCTTCCTATGTTCGACGGTATTGCAACTTTGGGCCTGTCGCTCATCATGGAGCTGAGGGCTATGGGTGTCGACTTGCCCGTTGAAGTTCCGCACTGTGGTGACTTGAAGGAGTCCTTACAACGAACTGTGCTGGAGAAAGAAGACATGGGTGTCATACGATTCTATGATGTGTGTGAGCTGGCCTCGCAGACAGCGAGTTCACTGGATGCATCGAGGAAAGTGTTCTGCCAGAGTTTGCGCAATTGTCATCGGTCGTACAGGTCCTTTGATGTCAAGTTGCTAGCGATGACGTACTCGCAGTTCGAGGAGATCATGCTACTGGACGCAGATACGCTGTTCTTTGAGAGCCCCATGTCGCTGTGGGACACTGAGAAGTACCGCAGCACGGGCACGCTGTTCTTTCACGACCGATTGAGTCAAGACAACATGTTCCTCGGCAATCGAATTCGCGGCAATAATGATGTGAGCGAGCTGAACCATTACATCTCCAAGTTTGATGTGTCGCCTTTTGCACCGTTGGGCAATATCGAGCGACCGAAGGCTACGAGTGAGAACAAGATCTCCGTGGAGCTGAACAACTACTCACCGAGCGAGCACCTGATGACGAGCCACTCGTGGAATCACCGCGCAGGACACGAAATGGACTCGTCGCTGGTGCTGTGGAACAAGAAGCGGCAACCTCGAGCTACAGCAATACTGGCGGCGTTTGTGGCGCTCAATGGCATTGGCCGACCACCGTCCTACGGTGACAAGGAGTTGTTTTTCGTCGCAGTGGAGCTCGCAGAGACGCAGTACGCGTTTTCTGACTTTGGAGTGGGTGGCGTGGGCTGGGACTTCCGGGACAACGGACCTGGCAAGTCGGTTGTCTGCGGTCATGCTTCGCATTACTACCCCGTGAAGCCTGCCGAGGCCAGTGTGGTGGCCAACACCAGTGTGCTGTACCTTAACAGTGATGCCATTCTGGAGTACGACCCGAAGAAGAAGCCCGTGTACTACAGCCAGGCGCGGCTATATGAAGTGTACGCCGGCTCATTCGTGGAGCGCGACCTGCCTCAGGAGTGCCCATTCGATGTTACAGGTGTACGCTTCTCTTCTGAGCAGGAGGACCGCATGCTACTGCGGCAGCGCTTCCACGAAATCGCGACGGCCTGGTTGGAGTAGACAACCAACCGACCACCGAACTAGAAAAAAAAGGTATCTGATAACGTCGTCACCGGGAGGGCATCCACAATACATTACGTGTACGACCCATTCTGCTCTCTAGCAAAGAGATAATGGAATCGCACATGGTACCATGTGCGATTCCATTATCTCCTGTCTGGCGAAAGTCAACACCCAGGTACAAGTGGACACGCTGTCCTGGACAGCGTCCATTCGTGACGACGTGAGCCACTGGACAGTAGTTCCAATGGAACTGCTGGTCGGGATCGTACCGGAGCAACTGGATCAGAAACTTCAGTTGATAATATTCTGACAGGCGATGCGAATGGGAGTTCAGTTCTGCGCATATCCAAGCCCGAAGCCTCGAACGAATTGCCGTGTTGATGGTGTGGGGCGATGATCTCCGCTTCGAGCTTTGCTCTGTTGCTTGCTGGACGTCATCGCTCGCCACCTGGCAATTTGTCATTGCTTAGTTTCCAATCGTTTAAATCAATAGCTACATGCTTCCTTAATCATTAACCTTCATAAATACATTAAATAGAACCATCAACAAAAGCTTCTATCACGCTTTAATTCAATTCTATGAATAAATACCCTCTATCATCTACAATTCTTACTTTACTCACATCGCGTCGACCATCATCCACTAATTCCACGATAGGGGTGGAACCCGACGTACACATGTGCAAGCGCCAGACGAAGCACCTAGCCGCTGTCGTCCTCGCGCACTTCATTCCGCATTCGCCAGGCTCACTAGGAGGGGACCATCACTCTTATTCCGCATTGCTGTCGCCATGGCTCGCTTCTTCGGCTCCGTGCGGCTGCGCTGGATCGTGCTGCTGCTAGGCGCGGGCGTCGTCGTCGTGCTGTCCGACGTGCTCTTCACGTGGCGCCAGCTCACCACGTCGGCATGGAACTCGGTAGCTACTTCCCCTCAGACTCAAGCCACAGGCCACAGCGGCACTAGAGCCAGCCCCGCCACCGTTCAGGCCATCTACGAAGCTGTGGCCAAGGCCAACGACTCCGCGGACGTGAATCAGCTTACACAGCTCGTGGATCGCCTCAGCGAGAGCGAAGCCACCGAGCTGCTGCACCAGATCAAGCCCACGGCTGTCACTACAGCCAAGATGGCGGCATCAATACCCCCGGTGACACTAATACCTGACGATGATACGTTGTGGATGGAGACGGAAGAGCTGAAAGCTGGAGAAGTGGAGGTCACGAAGGAGGAGAACCGCACTAAGACACTCGAGACACAGCTGCTTTACTCACTCCATAACGTGACGCAGAAGACCTCTGAACCCCGCGGTATTGTCTTGCCGTTATATGATGACTTGGTGCCCCTGGGACTGTCGTTGGTCATGGAACTGCGCTCATTGGGAGTGATCTTGCCTGTGGAGATTCCGCACTGCGGGGATTTAAACCCGAAACTTGTAGCGACAATTGAGAAGAAAGTCAAGCAGTTGGGGCAGATCTACGTGTATGACGCGTGCGAATTGGCGGCCAAGGAGAAGAGCTTACTGGATGCTAGCAAGCCGATCTTCTGCAAAGATCTGGACGAGTGTCATGGCAAGTTCCGCACGTTTGATATCAAGATACTCGGAGTGATATATTCGAGGTTTGAGGAGCTGATGCTACTGGACGCTGATGTGCTCATGATGCAAAACCCTATGTCACTTTGGGAGGCCGAGAAGTTCAGGAAGACTGGTACACTGTTCTTCAATGACAGAATCAGCCAGACGAACACTTCGCTAGGATATCGCCCAGCGTCGAGACTGCACACAACAGATCTCCGTCACTACCTATTAAACGCTGATGTAAGCATCTTTCGGCAATTTCCTACGATTGAGCGCGAGAAATCGGCTATGGAATCTGATGTGGTTTTGCCGTTTGAACCGAGTGATATTCTGCTAAACAGCCACGCATGGAACGGCCGCAGCGGGCACCAAATGGACTCCTCGCTGTTGCTCTGGAGCAAGAAGCGGCAACCTCGTGCGACAGTTGTGCTAGCTTCATTCGTATCGCTCAATGATGTTAGCCGCCCTCCTTCGTACGGAGACAAGGAACTCTTTTTTTTAGCCTGTGAACTCGCCGAGACGCAGTACGTTTTTTCGGACTTCGGGGTTGGTGCAGCTGGAAGCGACTTCAAGAACCACGGCGATGGCAAGTCGATCATCTGTGGTCAACCGGCACAATTCTACCCAGCTAAGCCACAGGACAACAATGTGAGCCTGCTCTATTTGAACTCGGACGCGATCATGGAATACAAGCCCAAAACGCAGCCCCTGTATTACTCCAAGGCGCGTACTGCTGAGTTCTATCCTGGCTCATTCAGCGACTGGGAACTACCCCAGGACTGTCCTTTTGATGTGACTGGAGTGCCGTTCTCATCTCTTCAGGTTCAGTATGTTTTGTTGCGCCAGCGTCTTCATGATGTCGTGGTTGAATGGGAGCGCAATGCTTTACAGAGCGAGAGTGACAGCGAGCAGGCTCAAGCAGATGCGCAGGCCAACACGAAGCTGGAAGCACTACTGAAGCAGCTTTCGGATGGCGTGCCATTTGAAGAGGCTAGTGCTGCGCCCGGGATTGAGCCTGTTGCTACAACTCCCGTTACAGCTACGCCTGAGCCCCAGGCAGCTCAGCAGGCGAGTAAATGGGCCGAGTTTATGAAAACCGCGCGGGAGCGGACCGAAAGTGAGAAAAGAATGGAAACAAGACTGATTCATTCGCTGAACACGGTGAGCCAGCAAACCAGCGTGCCGCGCGGTATCGTTCTTCCGCTTTATGACAAGATTACGACGCTCGGTGTTTCTCTGGTGTTGCAGTTGCGTTCTTTGGGGGTGAGTATTCCCATTGAGATCCCTCATTGTGGCGATTTCGATGAGGACTACGGAGAAGCGATCATGAAGAAGAGTGAACAGCTGGGCGAAGTTTACGTGTACAATGCGTGCAAGCTTGCTGTGAACGCTAAAAGTTTGCTGGACCCCACCAAACCATTGTTTTGCAAGGATTTGGACAACTGCCATCGTCGTTACCGAAACTTCGCCATTAAAGTGCTGGGTGTGGTGTACTCGCGCTTCGAAGAGATCATGCTGATGGATGCGGATGCATTACTGTTCCAATCTCCGATGTCACTGTGGGAGACGAAGAAGTACCAAACGACAGGCACCCTGTTCTTCAATGACAGAATTGCAGAGGCCAATTTTTCCATGGGTCTTGGCTACAGACCCGCAAACCGACCAAATGTTATGGCAATTGAGGACTATTTGTCCAAGGCTGATGTGGATCTCTACCGTAACATTCCTACTCTTACCCGACCCAATGCGTCAGCTGAGCTTATCGCGGCTGACAAATCGACTGTGACGCTACACTTTCAGCCAAGTGAAGGGCTCCTCAAAAGCCATCCTTGGAATGGTCGTAGCGCACACAGAGTGGATTCGTCAATATTGCTATGGAACAAGAAAAGACAGCCACGTGCCACCGCCATCTTAGCCTCGTTCATATCGCTTAACGATTTACCGCGACCTCCGTCGTATGGCGACAAGGAGCTCTTTTTCGTTGCGTGCGAGCTTGCAGAGACGCAGTACGCCTTTTCCGAGTTCGCTACAGGTTCTGCAGGCTCAGACTTTCGGAATAAGGGCGAGGACAAGTCGATCATCTGTGGCAGTGCAGCTCACTATTTTCCAGAAAAATCGGACGATACACCCATCAAGCAAGTACGCCTGTTGTACATGAACACCGACTATATCATGCGGTACAAGCCCAAGAAGTCGCCCATGTATTACTCTGCGGCACGCCCGCGCGATTTCTTCCCGGGTACATTCGAAGAGCGCAAGCTGTTGATGATGTGTCCATTCGACATTACTGGCGTGAAGTTTACGGATGCCGAGGCGCAGCAGGTCTACCAGCGTCAGCATTTTTTCAACATCGCTAAGGAATGGGAAGATGATGCTAAGGAGCTTACTCTTGCTGAGCGTGAGGCAGCAGAAACGCTGACCAACGAGAAACTCGAGGTACTCTTGGATCGGATGAAAAATGGTCCCCCGTTGGAAGACGCCACTGAGCCGCCAAAAGACCCCAAGAAAGAGGAGCAAGAAAAGAGGGCTGCGGAGTTGCAAGCTAAGGCAAATGAGCTCCGAGACCAGGAGAAGCAGCTTGTCCACACTTTGAACCAAATTGCGCAGCAGACAACGGTGAAGCGTGGTATTATTATTCCGGTGTACGATGGTATCATCAAGTTGGCGATCTCGTTAGTATTAGAATTACGCACGGTCGGCATTAAGGAGCCAATTGAGATGCCTCATTGTGGCGACTTAGACCCGAACGTTCAGAAAATGTATCTGACGAAGAAGCAGCTCGGCACAGTCTGGTTCTATAATGTTTGCGCTAAGGCAGCAAGAGCTACTAGCGTTATGGACTCATCGCGGAAGGTATTCTGCGAAAAGATTGAGGACTGTCACGCGAAGTTCCGAGGTTTCATTATCAAGCCGCTTTCAGTGACGTTCTCAAGATTCGAGGAGATCATGATGATTGATGCCGATACGACGTTTTTCGTGAGCCCTGCAAAGCTGTGGGATTCTGAAAAGTACAACAAGACGGGTAACTTCCTGATGCACGATCGTATTAGTCACGAGCAATGGTTCATGGCTGAACGGGTGCCGGGAAAACCTGATGTATCGGTGGAGCAGAACTACTTTGCTACGTTTGATGTGAAGCCGTTCAGATCGCTGGCTACGCTTGAACGCCCGAAGGCTACTCTTACGAACCCGACATCAGTGGAACTCAAGTTCGAGCCAAGTGACTTTCTGCTGAGTAGCCATTCTTTTAACATCCGCGCGGGACATCAGGTGGACTCATCTTTGGTGTTATGGAACAAGAAGAAGCAGCCGCGCGCGACTGCTATCCTAGCTGCGTTCGTTGCGCTGAACGATATCCCCGAACCTCCGTCTTACGGTGACAAGGAATTTTTCTTCTACGCAAACGAGCTAGCTGAGACCCAGTATTCGTTCTCGGACCATGCCATTGGTGCTGTTGGTACCAATCTTCTGATTGACGGTGGGCCGAAAAACTCGACGTTGTGTGGTGACATGGCTCAGGTGTTCCCGGTCCACCAAGACGGCGTGCCTGACGACGATGTGCCTTTGTTTTATTTCAACAGTGATCGAATTTTATGGTTCCGACCGAAGAAGGAGCCAGTATACTACATGAAGGCCCGACCTTGGGAATTCTACCCGGGTGCGTTCGGAGAGCGAAAGCAAGAGTGTCCGTTTGACATCACAGTTGGCAAGCTTTCCGAGGAGGAGGAGAGACACCTGGCAGGACGACAGCACATTTATGAAGTCGTAGATGCATGGGATCGTGTTGCAAAGGAGAACCCTGCTAACTTAGATGACCAACACGCTGCGATTGACGAGGTTCTACGCAAGGTGGTCGCCGAAATGCAGGGGAAGAATCTAGCTGACGTCGCACCAGCTCCACCCCGGGAGAGCAAACAAAATGATCAGGTGGAACGGACGACTCAGATGATGGAGAAGCAACTTGTGTACACGTTGAGCCAAATTACTCAGCGCACGACAATCAAGCGCGGTATCGTGATGCCCCTGTACGAACCTATTGCAAGATTGGGATTTTCCTTGATTCTGGAGCTGCGAGCTATGGGCGTCACCTTGCCCATCGAAGTACCACACTGCACAGATCTCAAGCCCGAGACTGTAGAGCTGATTCGCACGAAGAAGGAGCTTGGTGAGATTCGTGCTTACGATGTTTGCGAACTTGCTGCAAGTGCCAGAAGTGTTACGAACGCATCGCGCCCTGTGTTCTGCGATGATATCGATGGGTGCCGCACTAAGTTTCGGTCGTTCATGATCAAGCCTCTCGCCGTGAGTTACTCCCAGTTCGAGGAAATTTTGATGCTTGACGCCGACACCACGTTCTTCGTCAATCCTACGGTTTTGTTTGGCTCCGAGAAGTATAAGACTACAGGCAATCTGCTGATGCACGATCGCATTAGCCATGATTGGTGGTTCATGGCTGAACGAGCATCTAAAAATCCGGATGTGTCGGTGGAGCAAAAGTACTTCGCAAACTTTGATGTTACCCCGTTTCGGCCGCTACCTACGCTTGAACGTCCGAAGGCTACGGTCGAGAACAAGACCCCTGTGACGCTGAATTTTGAGCCAAGTGATTTCTTGCTGAGTAGCCATTCCTTTAATCTGCGCTCGGGTCACCAGGTGGATTCGTCTCTCGTGATGTGGAATAAGAAGCGCCAACCTCGTGCGACCGCAATTTTGGCTTCGTTTGTTGCGCAGAACGATATCTCGTCACCCCCATCGTACGGTGACAAGGAACTGTTCTTCTACGCTAATGAGTTGGCCGAGACGCAGTACTCCTTCTCAGACCACGCCATTGGAGCAGTTGGGACGAAGGTTGTGGATGGTGGCCCCAAGAATTCAACCTTGTGTGGTGACATGGCGCAAGTGTTTCCGATCCACCAAGACGGCGTTGCCGACGATGATATCCCCCTGTTCTACCTCAACAGTGACCGGATCCTCTACTTCAAGCCGGATGTGGAGCCCGTTTACTACATGAAGGCACGACCGTGGGCACATTACCCTGGTGCCTTCGGTAGTCGCCCACAGGAGTGTCCGTTTGACATCACAGTCGGGAGGTTCGAGGAGTCCCATATCAACCACCTTGCGCAGAGACGGAAGTTTTCGGAGCAAGTGAAGGCGTGGTAGACACTCAAATGATAGAGGAGAAGCGCAGCTAGCTGTATGTTATGTGTGTTGCTACGCCCATCAAATAGAAGGTGTTAAAGCGGGATATTGCCCGCAACGTGCATCGTGCACGTGGTGTCAACGCTCTAATGTGCATTTTCGTTGGTTTTCATTGCATATCCTCGCATGTACGAATGCACTGTTGTATGAGTACGGTTGCACTCTGCTAAACTACTTGAGAGTTCCTCTGCTTACTGAGCCACACGCCGCTTCTTCACACGGTCAAAGTACTCCTTCACAGTGATGCCCTTGCGAGAGGCCTTCACCTTGTCTGAAACGATGGTTTTGTTTTTCTTCTCCTTCATGATCTCAGCAGGTGAGCGCAGTGTCATCCACGAGCCATCGTCGTCCTTAATACGGATCGTAGCGTTCGCCATTTCCTGAACGTTCGTAGGGGCAGCGCCAACAAACTCTACCTGGCCCTCACGCTCCTTGCGCTTTGCTGCCAAGCGCTCGGCGTCCTTCTGCTTGCGCTCCTGCTGCTTGGCTAGGAGGCGATCAATGTCAATTTCCAGGCTGTCTGTCGCCTTCTTCTCACCGACGCCCTTCACTTTATCCAGCAGGTCGTCAGGAAGCGCTTCCACTACGTGCAGCTTGTTCGAAGTCATGACACGACCATCGTTGAGCTTGATAAGCTTTCCCTCTGCCAAGTTTTTCTCCAGTTTGTCCCTCGACATATACATAGTCATCTGGTTAGCCCGCACGAACTGCAGACGCTCTGCGCTGGTCATCTTCTGATTCATGGCATCGTTCAATTCCTGCGCGTGGAGATCCTGCTGAATGTTCGCCTCGCGGTTGCGGCGGTTGATCTCGTTGATACGGAGCACGTCATCCGAGTTGTGCTTTTTACGCTCCTCATTCTTGGCCAACAGCTTTTGCAATCGATCCTCCAGTATAATAGCCTTCTCGAAGTTCTGCATGTCTTGTGCAGCACGTAAATCGCGTTCCAGACGAACTCGCTGGACACCCAAAGAAACAGTAGAAAGACCCACAGCCTGCTTGCGCCTCACCATCTCGTTCACTTCCGCATCGGTGTAATTATGCTGAGTGATCATCTTTTCCTTTGTGGAGAACAAACGCTTCACCTCGCCGTGAGTAGGGAAATGAAGCCGTTCCTTGTTCATCATAGCCCGCCACAACAAAAACTCGCGTTCGCGCAGCGAATGGCCCGAAACTCCGTTCAATTTCCAATCGCGTCTGCTCTTTCCAAACGCGCAGGTAATACCTGTGTGGGTCGTCTCGCCGCAGAATGTGTAACTTCTAGCCAACTTGCAAATACCCACAACCTCACAGAACCGGTAGACCATTTCTCCATTCACCATTTCGATCGGTATACGCACGTACACGCCGCGCACCAGCTTCGAAAAGAACGGCTCGAAAAAGTGCTTTTCAAAGAAAGTCCTCCTCTTCAGCAGATAGTGATTGGCCTGATCCCAGCTCACCGGCACATTCTCTTGCGGTAGAATGGCCGGCAAATCCTCCCCGTCTGTAGTTTTCGTCGCCGTCAAGTCCGCCGCCTTAGACTTCTTAGGCTTGCGACCATCACTGTCTTCATCACTGTAGTCATCATCATCATCCGCCCGGCGTCGCCCAGTACCTCCTCGTTGAAGCTCTCTACGTCGACGTCGTTTCTCCGCCAGATCTCTCCCACTCCTGCTGCCTCCTTCCTCTTCAGAGCTGTCATCGTCTCCGAATCTGTTGCTCAAGATGGAGCGACTTTTATCACTGGACTTGTTAGCCTTCAAGTTGTGTAGAGCCTCCTTACGTCGGTCACTCTCCTTGCTGCGACCTCCACGTCTCGTAGACGGCAGCTCTTCCTCCTCCTCTTCGGAAAAACCATCTTCAGCTTTGCCCTGGCTGGCCGCGAGCCTTTTCTTGAGCTCGCGTTCCTTGTTACGCTGTTCCTTGGCCTCGTACTTCTCCAGCAGTCGCTTCTCCTTCTCGACTTCCGTTAGTCCAGCCACGTCGGCATCGTCATCTTCTTCATCGTCCTCCTCGTCCTTAATCCGAAGTTTACCACGTCGCTTCTTTGAGTCCCCCTCATCGTCAGCTTCTGCATCAGCCTCGGCCTTCGCCTGAGCTTGGACCTCCTTCTTCACCGCTTTATTGCTGCGACTCTTGCTCTTGGTCGGAGCCTTGGGCTTCTTGGGGGCAGGCGAACGCCGCTTCTTGAGCTTCTTCTTAGGAGACGAATCTGATACCGAGCCGGATGCGTCTGATCCCGAGCCCGACCCTGACCCTGAGCCGGACCCAGAACCTGATCCCGAGCCGGAATCAGATCCAGACCCTGAGCCGCTGCCTGAGCCACTGCCTGAATCAGAGCCACTTCCTGAGTCGCTGCCGGAGCCGCTGCCGCTCCCCGAGTCGCTTCCAGAGCCTGAGCGGGAGCTCACAGAGCCCGAGGCACTCGAACGGCCGCCGTCTGATTCGTCGCTGCTCTCCACCACCTTCTTCGCCATGAGGAAACTGGTTCTTGGTCCAACGCACGTACGCGGCAGCAATTTAGCGACTGACGGTCGGGGGAGGTTAATTAAGTTCGACAAACATCTTCAATTGAGTATTGCATATACAATTCAAGTAAACAATATTGAGATTATGTACCATTCGTGTACACATCCGACCGACGAGTCAGCTAAAAGCTATGAGCAAGCTGCGCTTCTCCGTGGTGGCGTGTACGAGCGAGGACGCAGCGTTTCCGGCCTCGGAGCTGGACGAGCATGGAGCTAACAGTCAGGGCTACATGACAGCCAGGTATGATACGCCCTAGTTGTTCCAATTCCTCGTACTATCAAACCCTAATAGGATCGTTGCTCTAGAAACTGCTCGTACCCTCAAGAACTGGTGCTGCAGCTCCAATACGGGCTCTGCAGAGTCACACAAGTGCAATTACTCTCTCATCAGACTCATATTGCCACGAAAATGGAGCTCTTCGTGTCGAAAAAAACGTCGTACGAGGGAGACAACGCTAGGTTTAGTCGGCTTGGGTTCCTCACGTTAAAGTCCAATACGGAGAGCAGATATATGGCCAGAGAGCTCAAGACTGTACACATTGACCAAGAAGCAGCGCTGCTCAAGCTCCGGATCCACTCCTGCCATGTAAACGAGCACAACCTGTACAACCAGGTGGGGATCATGGCCATCAACTTGTGCGGGGAACCGCTCGGACTGCTGCCCAGCCGCTCCACAGACGAAGCTGTGGGCTCCAAGCCCAAGCAGAGGCAGAAGAGCAATGGGTCAGAGGATCTGAGCTTCGATATGAGGTTCGACGCCAAGACAGCGGCCAGGATCAGAGAGATTCAAGTAGCCAAGGACCAAGCCGTGGCGAACGAGGACTACGATCAAGCTAAGAGACTCAAGCAGATGGAGGAACAGTTGAAGAGCGTCGGCCTTCAACTTGCCAGGCTTGAGGCTCAGAAAAGAGAAGCTGTGGCCAATGAGGACTATGATCTGGCCAAGAAGATCAAGCAAGAGATCGGCATGCTCGAGGCGTCGGTGGGCAGTAACGAGACGCAGCCGATCTTGCCCATTCCAGCGGTCGCACCGTCTCCTTCAAGGAGTCAAGTGCTGCCCAAGCTTGGAGCGATGCAGCGGTCATCGTCGAACTTTTCGCCAAGGGATATGTACCCCGACGAGCAACCGCAAGTGGCTAAAAACGGTGGTTTCAATGGAAATAATGGCGGATCGCTGCGTCATTCGGCACAAGGTGGCTTCCCTGGTGGTAACGTAAAGGAACCAGTAAGCAGTGCTGACTACGATGTCCATGAAGACGGTGAAAACGTTGCGAACGGCGGACCAAACCCGCACTTCAGAGGCATTCCGGACGCTGAGGAACTGCCTGATCCGGATGAAATCCCGCCAGCACTTGCGAAGGAGAGCGAGGAGCTGATTGCTGTCATTGGCCCGTTCTTCACGCGTTGCGTGTACAGCAACTTGTGGAACCATCGAGACGCTGCGATTCGTAAGGTCACAATGGAAATGGACAATTACTCGGTGGAGCCCATGAGATTGTTGGAGGTGTGCTCCACACTTGCTCAAAGCGGCGCTGGGGATCGTATCGCACAGGTCGCGCTTTCGGCTTTCGGTCTGCTGGATCAAATGGTGTCGTTCGGCGCGCGTGTTCGTCGCGACGAGATGTGCCGGATCGTAAGTCTTAACGCTCAGGATACTTTATCCTGGTTCACTGTGTTTAACCGCGTGATGTTTTGTGTATAGCTCGGCAACAGCATGACGCAACTGGTGAACAAGCTGGGGGAGTCTCAAGCCAAGGTTCGCGACGAAGCTGCCGCAGTATTGGGTCGTCTAGCTGCTGCTAAAAACGTTGGCGTGGCTTTCGTGACTTCACACCTTACGAAACGATCCAAGAAGCCACTAGGCCTCAAGCTCTTGCAGGGCCGGTTAGTGGTGCTTAAGAACCTATTGGCAGATTTCGAATTGCTACCCGACTCGGACTTTTCAGTCCCTGGGATCATGGGCTTCCTCGAAGACAGCAACTGCTTGGCCCACCAGAGCCGCGAGATCCGCGATGCCGCCAAGGAGATCTCAGTCTCGCTCTTTCTCGTCGTTGGTGCAGACATAGAGAGCTACCTGAAGTCTCTCCGACCGAAGCAGCTAGAAGAGTATCAAGCAGCGTTCGAGGCGGCCGAAACGGCGAAGGCATCAAGCCATAGGAACGGACCTGCTGGAGGTGGCGGTGGTGGCGGTACTGTGGCTCGCCGAGAAGCAAAAGTTCAGGAGGTCCAAGACCAGTTCGAAGATGAATTGGAGGATGCCGACAGCGAAGACGAGGACTCAGTGGACGAGTATACGTGTCCGTTCTGCGGCGTCGTGGACGAGAAGTTCGACTCGGACTATCTCGATCAGCACTTCTGGGCTACTTGCAAAATGCTGACGCCGTGCAAGATGTGCGGCCAGGTGATTGAAATCTCGACGCTTAACGAGCACTTGCTGACGGAGTGCGAGATGCAGCAGAACCACCGCGAGTGTCCGCGCTGCGGAGAAGCGATCACGTCCAAGTTCTATGAACGGCACGTGTCCCTCAACGACTGTCCGCCGCGTGCGCCGCTGGATCGCGCGAGCCGATGCCCACTCTGCCACGATGATATCGCCCCAGGAAAGAAAGGTTGGAGACGCCACCTGCTTGAAGACGGATGCCCGAACAACCCACGGAGCTAGAGCGGCGTAGAAGACCTCAGAATATACGAAGAACACGAGCTACATTCAGTCTCTTGGCCGCCCCAGTTACGTTTGATCAAGTGATGGCACGACGTCAAAAGTCCTTCGTCACTGGTGTTCGACACAACCAGTCTCAAAGGCGATGGATATGGCGGCGATAGGCAGCGTGAACAATGTCCCAGAGGCGAGTGTCCTGTCCAGAAAGTCCGTCTCTGCTTGATGGAAAAGAAAAAAAACTCTCTGTACAAGCAAGCCACTGCGCACAGAACGAAGCAGTGAACCACAATTAAAAAGACGTCCAGTGACCGAGTTACGACGGCGTCCGAGCGCCACGCCACCTGCAGGATGGTAGACACGTATCAACTGTCCGCGAAGCGTCCGCACATCAGCATGGCCCTAGACGAAGACTTGGCGGAGTTTAACTGCGCGCAGACACCGGCAACGTCGTTCACGGCGCTCCTGCACGCGGCTCAATCGGCCGAGAAAGGCGCTTGCGTTGCTGTGAGCCAGCCTGATGCTCCCTCTGGACCCGTACTGCAACGCCGCCTTCAGAACCGCGTGTCCTGCCGCAAGACTCGACTCAAACGCAAGCTCAACCAGCACGCGCTCGAGGTTCTCGCTCGTGGCCGACAGGAGCGACACGAATTTCTCACTCATCTCTTCCACGACATCGGAGTGGATGGCAGCGATAGCACGCACCACGATGAACTGTACCGTCAGCTCTGCGCGAAAAGCCTGCACTACGCACTGGTGGACCCAGCGTATCGCGGGTGGAATGACGATGGCAGTGAGGCATCTGCAGCTACAGATACGACGCAGGACAACAACAGAGCTGTCGATTTGCCACCAAGACGGTCCAAGCGACTACGACGCTCTGACGTGTCGACTGCAGTCCGAGTCAATCCAGTGACTCCACAAACGTCACTGCTTCAGCAATGGCGCTCGATTGTCGATGGACTGCAGAACGTGGACCTGAAGCTCCACCGGATGGAGGAACGTGAACTCGGAGCTGGTGTCTTTGATCGCCGCTGTCACTGGACGTTCGTCGCTGTGCGATCGGCGAAGGTGCAACGCGATGGAGAAATCGCTGCAGTTGCAGTCTCCGGCACCACCCGCCTCACCTTCCACGGCCGTCACGTGCAGCAGGTCAACATGAGCTCAGTCCGACGCCAAGACAACGTCCCGTTCGACTTTGACGCCAACCACGAAGACTGAAACGCAATTTATTGTCTTCTCTTTTTTAAAGAATAAGCACTTGACATGTGCATCTAAACACGTTCGTATCTCTGACATTGCCGTGATCTTCATTTGGCTGTTGGTTGAAGAAGAATACATGTATCGTGGCAACACGCTTCTACCGGTACAGTACCGGTACAGTACTTCAGTTGTCGACAATCTACTTGTAGACGAGAGGTCCAGGCGAACCCCACGTTCTTTTTCGAGCCTGTACACGTGATGGGTGTCGCAACAGTCCCTGTCTGCGGCTTGCACAAGTGCACCAGGAGTCTTCCAAGACAGACTGACTTCGCTTACGAACTCTCAACACGGATCGCGCTACACGTATTAATCGACCGCAACCAGATACCGGTACGCCGCAGCGATAGAGCTCCACAGTCTCCTCGTCATCGCTGCAGATTTTGATCAAAGTCGGCGGTTCGGTCAGGTCTCGTCGCTATGAGAGACTCGCGGCGCGCAGCCGCCATTCGATTTGCTAAACGGGATCTATCTAGCCCCAGATTCGCCTACTATAGTGATCGAATCTGTGGCGCAATCGTAACTGGGGCGTGGACGAGCCATTTTGGTCACAATACAAAAATCAAGATGTCGTTAGTCAGACCATGCACCAATCATCGTGCGTAAATTGAGTTCCGAATGCTCATCCCTGGCACAACTACTGCAAGATCTGCGGACGGTCTCAGCGATACGAGTCACTTCCGAATTTGCTCTCTTCAGCTCAAGCTTCTCCACTATCCGCCGAGCAGATCAAGTCCAGATGAACAAGTTCCTCGTGCGTGGCCTCGGCTTCTACAATGACGCGTACGATCTGTTCGTCATGAACGTCGTCAACGTCGTGCTCGCGGAGCAGTACGGCACCGACACGTACTCATCCACAATGAAGTCGTGGGTCTCGGCCGGAGCCATCATCGGCGCTGTGATCGGCCAACTGGGCTTCGGCTTCCTGGGCGACGTCTTCGGCCGCAAGGTCAACATGATCTTCACCTGTTGTCTGCTGATCATCGGTGGAATCCTCTGCGCTGCCGCATACGCGGGCGACGGCCGCTCCACGCTCTGGTTCCTCGTGGCTGCCCGCCTCATTCTGGGCGTTGGCATTGGTGGAGAGTATCCGCTGGCGGCCAGTTCGACGGCCGAGGACTCGACGGACTCTGCGGACCGCAACACGGCCGTGGCTAAGACCTTCTCCCTGCAAGGTGTGGGTCAAGTGACGGCCGCTATCCTGGGCAATCTGCTAGTACAGGCTTTCGCTGATGGAGAGCCTGGTGAGAACAGCGGCTCGCGACTGGAGGCTGTGTGGCGGCTGCTATTTGCCATCGGTGTGATCCCCGCCTTGGTAGTGTGCTACTACCGATTCACGGCCGAGGAGTCGGAGGCGTACAAGAACGCCCAACAGCGTGGCCAGCTGGCTCAGGCCACAACACAGCAGCAGGCTCGTCTCAGCTTCATCCTTCGTCATTATGGCGTGAGTCTCCTGGGAACGGCCGGCACATGGTTCCTGTTCGACATCGTATACTACTCGCAGAACCTCTTCTCGGCCAGTATTTTAAAGGTGGTGGGTCTCAGTAACCCGTCACTGCAGCAAGTGACGACTGAAGTAGCTTTCGTGTCCCTCATGGCGCTTCCTGGCTACTTTGTCGCTGTGTACGCCATCAACCGCCTCGGCCGTAAGAAGATGCAGCTGCAGGGTTTCTTCTTCATGACGATCCTGTGTCTCGTCATGGCTATCTTCTGGGACGACCTCAAGGACCAGTCCATCCTGTTCATCGTCCTGTACGGCCTCACGTTGTTCTTCTCCAACTTTGGCCCAAACATGTCGACGTTCGTGCTGCCAACAGAGATGTTCCCGACGCCAATCCGGTCGACGTGCCACGGTATCTCCGCCGCTGCTGGTAAGGCCGGGGCAGCGATCGGCTCCTTCGGTTTCTCCATTTGGGTCGAAAACGAGAGCTACGGGTACTCCGGCGCCTTCTACACGTTCGCAGCCATCTCGCTAGTGTCCATCCCGCTCACGTGGTTCTGCGTGTTCGACAACACCAAGGGCATTGACGAGATGGACGCCGACTTCTACCGCCGTCTCAACGGAGCGGACGATTTTACGCGCGAGTCCTTCAACTCGGCCAACATGAACACGACGCCTGACGTGTACAAGAAGGCGTCGACGCCCAGCCCCAACATGCTGGTGTAAAATGCCGTGGAGTTCACGGTGGACCAGAATCGAGAATGTAGCTAATTGTCTAAGTATCTAATGTTATGAGCATGAAATTCGTTCGAATGCAGCCCAGCCGAATTACTACTGTAGTATCAACGGCAAGCCTCAGTTATCCAATATTACTATCTAAGCTAGATCTAACCCCGATGAGAATGGTCAGGCTTGATGCTGCGCGGCGCTAGGTGCGAGCGCTCGTTAAATTTATTTTATTGATATCCTCCGGGATCAGGACGTACAGTACAGAATGGTTAAGAAGAAACTTGGTTGAGAAGAAACTCTGCAGGTTGGCAAACTCTTAGGTAAAAATCTGCACATGTCTACTGGGCCAGTAGACTGATTTTGTTATGCATTCCGTACTAATATCGGTGACCAGTACTACTTCAAGTAGTACCTTACGACTACTACTACTTCGACTAGTATTTTAAGGCCAGTATTACTTCAAGTAGTACTTTATACTGGTACATATACCGGTACCGTCGTAATTATCGACAACATGTACCAATTATGCGGTACATTGTGCGATAAAGTTGGTTTGGCCCCTTCAGTCACTTTTGTCAAAGCGGAAGGTTGACCATCACTCCTTCCGCACCCCGCAATGGACCCTCCGCCCTACGCCAGCGGCGGTGGAGGCCACTGGACGCCCGCCATGGAGATGTCCCCTTCCCCGTCTGATGCCGACAGCTTCGAAGAAGAAAAGGAGGAGCCCAAGCCGCGCGGCATGAACTTGCTGCTGGCGCCGCGCTCTTACAGCAGCAGCGAAGGCGAAGACGGTGGCGACAGCAGCTCCACTGCGCGCGCACCCTCAGCTGAGGAAGAAGATGAAGATCTGAGTGCTGCCTCGGCCGTCCTAGCTATTGCATCGCAGCCCAAGAGCCCGCAGAAGGCGCGTGCTCGTCGTAGCGACTCTATCGACGATTTGGAACTGAATATCGAGTCTCTGAGACTCTTAGCTCAACAAAGAGGCCTAGATACTTCCGCCCTGAATCTTTGGGGAGTCCGAGACGACGGGAAGCTGCTGGATCCAGAGCAGCATAAATACCGCAGCTTGAGGGACGCCCTGCGAGCCTATACTCATCTAATGGAGGGATTTATCCCCAGAGAAGACATGTACTATTTAGCCATCCTCAGACGGAAGCTGGCGGAGCTGGAGATGCCACTTGTAGATGGACCTATTACGGTGATGGCGCTGGGCTCGGTGGTCCCGGAAGAGCACTTTTACACGAGTAAGAAGCTCTTTCCCATTGGCTATGAAACCGTTGTGAGTGTCATGGTGACGAAGCCTGTGACGGTCGCATTCCGACTACGATGTAGTACGTGGAGATGTGTTTTCTTGCTACTTAATTTGCAGCGAGACATTTGCTGGGAGACTCTGACGTGAAATACTGTTGTTTTTTTTTGCTGTAGAAATTGTGCAGGGCAACAAAAAGAAGTCGCCGATTTTCGTGGTGGAATTGGAAAAAAGTGCAGGTACTGTATTTGAGTTTTTAAAGGTTCTATGTGACGTCTAGCTGAATGTTTTTGATTTTGCCAGCCGAGATCGTGTTCAGGTCGTACGTGGCGAGTAAGGCATGGAAGAAAGCTCTGGTGCATTTCGAGAGCTTGTCTGCCGATGACTTGATGGCGGTGGTGAGTGAGTCAGTTTTCACAGCAGAGACTGACGATAGCGGCAAACCTGTGGACGTACTGACGCCTGCTACTGGAGAAGATGGATTTGGTTTGCTTCGGCGAAATATCACACGTGTGCTCGAAGGACTGCATCAAGTGCTGTCGTGCAAGGATTACCAATTGTGGGAGCAGCGGCATCCAATCACGCCAGACGTTCATGCAAAAATTCGCTCACGTCTGAAAAACCAAGTGAAAGATGTTTTCAAACTTCAAAATGCTATCTCCAAGGATGAGATAAACCGTCAGCTCTCACAAGAGGTACTGTTAGGTGAGCACTGTCGTAATCCTGAAGAAGTTCAACGCTTACAGCAGCAGAAGGAGAACGAGCAACGTGAAGCTGACAAACGCAGTGTACGGGAGGCTGCTCGCAAACTCCTCGAAATCGAAATGAAGGCTCAAGAGGATGCGAAAGAGGCTCAGCGGCGTGCAAAAGAAGAACGCAAAAATGCAATTCTTGAGGCAAAAATGGAAGCCGCTCGGCAAAAAGAAGCGAGAAAAGAAGCTTTGCGACAGGCTAGAGAAGAGGAAAAACGCATGCGCGAGCAAGAAAAAGAAATGAAGCGTGCGCTGCGCGAAGAGGAAAAGCGCAAGAAAATTGAGGAAAAGGAAATCTCGA
Organism: Phytophthora multivora; assembly: GCA_001314345.1. Taxonomy (NCBI): domain Eukaryota; phylum Oomycota; class Peronosporomycetes; order Peronosporales; family Peronosporaceae; genus Phytophthora; species Phytophthora multivora. Next base: position 28,207 of record LGSM01000186.1, on the reverse strand, counting down.
TGAAGCGGAGGATAGAGGAGCTGCGGCAACGGCGTCAAATGCGAGAGGAGCAGAAGGCTATTCTAGAGAATGGTGTCGTGACTTCTTCATCTCCGAGGAGGTTCAGTGACTCTAGAAAGAGAAAAGCCGCCCCTGATCCTCAATCTCTAAAACAACAGCGGCTTGCGTTGCTGAAATTTGTGGAGGAGGAAAGAGAGCGAAGGAGGCAGATTCGTGTGTGGGACAAGAGAAACGACGTCGAGGCCGAAGTTTGGACTTGCGTGAAAGCGCGCTATACTCAACAGTTGAAAAACAGTCACTGGCTGTCTGAAGAATCGCACTCTGGTCATGACCCCGCGGCAAGTGAAGACTCTAAATTTCCGCCTCAGGTGATCTCCCCAGCGGTAGAGCTGGATTCAGTACCGGCGGAATCACATCCAGATTTGCTTTTCGTGTGGGATTTCATTTCAACGTTTTCAGACTGTTTGAAGTTGACGGCACTGCCTTCGCTGGGTGTCTTCGTGAGTATGGTGACGCTGAGTGACGGCTCCAGTCCCGTTGGGGACGGCGATCTGGACGACGACTCGGTTAGCACACTTTTCGCTTCATTACATGCTGAGCTGTTGAAGATGCTGATCGCCGAGTATTTTCCGTTGCTTCAAATGGGTAATACGCTTGAAGAATTCCATCGCACACGACCCATGAATGCATTTAGCTGGCCAGAACTTGCACGCGAAGTATGCCAGTTGGCAATGGAGTTTAAACACCCAAGCCCGGATGAACAATTGCTTAAATCAATCAAAGGCTCTAAATCGTACCGAGATGACGCGGTAACGCAGCCGCTTCGCCAGAAGTTGCACCGCCGAGGAATCAACTTGTTGAAGGGGGTTCAATTCGAGGAAGAGAAAGAGGAGCCCAAGGCTGTGGTACTCAACCTGAACGGAAAGAATTCTGTTACATTGGCTTCGGAGGCAAATAACGTGTCTGCGGCGTCAAGTGATTACTATGGTGTCGTGTTTGCTGGCGGTGTGTCGAGTAAGATCACGGTGGGGGAGAAAGATAACCACCTTATCGTTACGGAACTTGTTGTATCCGGCGTTACTTCGGCGGAAAATGGGAAGCGTAATGATGCTGCAAACACGATGACAGATGATAATGTCGATAGGATCCGAGTTGGAAACTACCTGATGTTTATCAATGGGCAAGATCTGCGCGAGATGTCACTTGAAGACTTCAATGGTATTGTGGACAAGCTTCCGAGCCCTCACGGATTGCTAATGTCCTCGACTGCCCCTATGGTTAAGAACCCTATGAAGCATATTGCAACAACGCAAGGGGCGTCGAAGATGAAGTGCTGTGGATTTGTACTCAAGCTTCTTCGAGCTAAAGAAATCGCTTCCCCGTTTAATCAGCCAGTGGATGCAGACCTTTACCCTGACTACTATTCTAGCGGTGATATTACCGAGCCCATGGATCTGGGTACAATCGCGGAGAAAATCGAGGATGAAGATTACGAAAACGATGACGTTGATTCATTTGTCGACGACGTGCAGCTGGTATGGAGAAACTGCTACACATACAACTCATTGAAGGCAGAAATCTCGAACCTGGCCCAAAAGCTGGCGGTTATTTTTGAGCGGTTAATGAAAGAGTGGGTGTACACAACAGATAACAAACCCATGATTGCGGCCGAGGAAGACAATTGCCGCAATTGCCAGACAATCCACGCGAAGGGCCGCCTATTGCTTTGTGATCGATGTGATGCACCGTATCACACCTTTTGCCTCAATTCTCCGCTCCCTGAGATCCCCAAGGCTGAATGGTTTTGTCCGACATGCCTCGCTAATCCCTCTTTTTCTCCGGAGCAGTTCCGTAAGAGAGCCCGTGATATGGCTGCTGATTCAAGTGATAACGCGGGCAGCAGTGATCGGAAGGACAACGATTTTACGGAGCTGGAAAAGCGACTTTTGTCTGCGATTGAGCTACTATCTCAGGAAAACTACTCGAAGCTTACTGTTGCAGATCGATTGAAGGTACTGAGGGTATTGTGCGAGCTGGTTGAGGAAACATCAGCCGTTCAGTCAGTATACCACTCGCTTGAGGACAAAGCAAGTGATGCTCGTAAGAAGCTGGGAGAATCGCTGGCGGACTTGCAGCGCGAATGGGATCGGTTTACTCCGCCGCGTTCGTCACATGGTGTAGAGCAAACCAAGAAGTTTATCATTGATGGCGTCGAGCACGAACTAACGGATGAACTACTGACATATTTGGAAGACAAAGCAAATGCAGAGCTTGAATCAAAGCCTGTCCCCATGTTACCTGAAAGTGCTCAGAAAAAATTACGTGGTGGTATCAGTATCGTCAAGGAAGAAAGCGTGGATATGATTGTGGATGATGACGAGGACGATTCGTCCGACAACTCCGAGGCTGAGGAAGCGATAATTCTTGAAGAGTTTAGTGATCGATTTTTGATGGCTTCGGTAGGCGTGAACGAACCGAATGCTTGTGACGATGGAAGCGATTCGGTCATGTTACGCCCGCTGTGTGCGTTCTGCGGTTTGGAAGACGGAATTTTAAACGGGCCATTGCATGCTTGCAAACAGTCGGCATTGACATCCCTCACGACATTGCTGAATAATTATGAAGTTCCTGAATTGCTGAAAGGAGAAGGTTCAGAACTGCTGGTTGTGAAGACAATTGGAGCAAATGATCTCGTAAATGCCATTCTGGAAGATACAGCGGAGGGCGTGCAATACTCGGAACGCTCTGCGTTCAACCGTCAGATGGACATGATTAATCAGCAGGCTGAACCTGAGAGTGTCAAGGGGATTGTGTATGCCATCAATGATCGCGTTGTATTTGGCACGAGTCGTGCTTCTATTGAGGAACAGTTGCGAACTGCGGCTCAACCGGTCTTGTTGTACTTGACGCCTGTGCCTGGTGACGCTGTGCGTGCATCGGTCTCGATTACGAAGTGCCAGGGACTGCCTATTGGTCTGAATCTGGATGTACATGAATCGTTTGTTTTTGTGCAATCTTTTCGTTCTACGAAGGAACTCCCGTTAGGCTTTGGCGAACTATCTGGCCAAGTATTTCCGGGCGACGTTCTGCTCATGGTAAATGATGTCACAACCCGTGGGAAAAGCGCTGAAGATGTCGAGGCTTTGCTCTGTATGGACAATCCGTCAGATGTCATATACGCCGTTTTCGTGCGTCCGCCATCAGCGAAGATGAGAAAGGACCAAGAAGAGTGGCAACGCGTTGTGCACGACGTGCCCTCACAACGAGCAAAGGAGAGTACCTTTCGAGCTGGCCTAATGACCTCACAAGCGAATGGGCCACTCTCGTATGACGTTGTATTCCAAGACGGTCCGTTAGGTTTGGCGTTGGCACTAGAACCCCGAGGTGTGGTTGTTAAATCGCTGAATGATCATGCAGATGGAACACTCGGCCAAGCATCTCTCAGTGGGCGCATTTTGCGCGGAGACTTGGTGGAGCGAGTGAATGGTGCCACGTATGGTCAACTGAGCGACCTATCTCAGTTTACTTCCTGGTTGCTGAGTTTACCTCGACCGCTGAAAATGACACTTTCTAGGCAACCACCTGTCGGTACGACGCCGCTGATGACCCCTGAGCAGGCGAGCAAGCGTTTGTCTGAATTGGTGAGCAATCCGTCACTACTGTGCATGGAACTTAAACTCCGTGCACCCAGTGGCATGAAGACATTCCGCGTCGACACTTTCCCACTACCTTTCGAGGCTGAAAATCTGCTCGGAAACATTGGTGTTACTGCAACGAAGGGTCTTGTATACTGTGAACAGCGTACCTACTCGATAAAACCGGACCAAAACGCCGTTCCTCTCACAGTTGCGATCGGCGACGTTATTGTGGGGCTGAACGGTAAATCTGTTGCTGGTTTAAGCTGGGCCTCGGTGAAGGAACTGTGTGCGGAGATGTCCTCCACATCCCTCGTTTATCTGCATTTTACACCATTCGTCAGACCTGTGACGTTGCTACAGGCACACGAAAGTTGCATCGAAAGTGCAAATACGGCATGGTCAGAATGTGGATCGATGCTTCCTCGTATCGAAAAGGCTGGGGAACTGGAGAGTTTTATCGAGTGGCTGATCATTCCAAGGACAATATCATTTGGGAAATGTCGTCATGGTTACTCGTTCTACCGCTTCTTCGGCGACCGCAACCGTTTGTTCGTGCTGTCATCGGACAAAAAGTGGTCCGTATGCGCCACTAAAGTACAGCTCACGCAGCTGCTCGCGTACTTGGAAGAAGACTCAAGGGACTCGAAGATTGCTTCTAGGATTAAATGGTGCTTCCACTGGGTCCTTCATGATGACAATGCAAGACTTCAACTTCAACAAGGATTAGCATGCTGCGAGTACTCAAGCAAAAATTTCCTCCACGACGGACCGTTTTCGATCGAGAAAGAAGTACTTCTTGCTATGGATGGGGACCTGGAGAAGTATGAATCTCTTGTGGGTTATAATGGCCGCAAGTTTTTCCTCGGATCATTTTACACGCAACAAGAGGCTGAAAATGCGCTCCAACGCGCTGAGACCTCGATCCAGTCTGCGGGCTTCCATGTGGCAGTGTCTGCTGATGCAATTACTTTACGCAATGCACATTTCCCTTCTTCGCTCATCGCCCCGTATCCGAAGGCAGAGAATGTGGTGAAGCGTATCTTATCGCGCAAGTACGAATATGGAAGTGTGATGGATGGGCAAGGCGGAGCGAAGCCTATCCCGATCTCCCATGGCGTGTATAACATCCTCAAGCGTGGTCTTCGGTCACACGCTGCAATGATGAACAACGTGGATGCAGCAAGACCCGGGGTGTACCAAGCTGGTATGCCGCAAGTGGCAATGCCAAGGACGCAAGGGGAGTTACAGTCATCGGCATACGCTGCCGCTCAAGCTCGTTATCAGGAGGCGTTGAAGCGGAAATTTGCTCAAACAGAAGATCCATATGCGCGTCAGATCGCTGATCAGATGAAGCGGACACGATATGCAGATCCAAATGCTGCTGCTAGAATGCAGCAACAGTTCGCACTTGGTGGAGTTAGCAATCCCGTTTCTTTCAAACGCTCGCTTCAGGCACTCGTAGACCAAGGACGAGCGATGCTAGCAGCTTGGAATCAGTTCGCCACATCAACCACAGTCCAGACCACGAATGGTTTGGCGTATGCTTGCTTGTCCAGTTTTGAAGAAGTGAAAAAGGTGGTATCACGTATCGTGGTTGATCCCAACGCGACGCATCCAGACCCGAAAACATTCGTGTGTCTCCACCACGCGTATGTGATGGGATTGATTTGTGCGATGGCGACCCAGGCGCTCACAACCAGCCAGAAAACGCATTCAGACTCTGCCCTAGTGAAACAGGTCGCTGACGCTTTCGCGACGGCGATTCTCAGTTGTGTTGACCCGTCAAACATGTTGCGTGCACGAGCGTTGAGTGGTTTTGCCACTGCAGCGAAGAAGTGTGAACCTTCTCAGCGTGCTGGTGACTTGTCGGTCGAGCTCCACAATGTTGCGAATTTCGTATTGATGTTTTTGCGGACAACTCGCTACTTGTCAGGTACTAGTTTCGACGACTTGAGCAATTGCCGACCATTGTTTACAGCCTCGACTCCAGGTGTTGAATCTTTACCGGCATCATTTGTGCAGCAAGTCAATCTTCTTGAGAACATTCGCCAGGCTTTCTATCGCAAGGTTAACATGGCGCCCAGTGGAGGTTTCCCAAATCAGAATCAGCCGCGGGCTCCAATTCCATCTCTCCAGGCTCCACCGGCATATGGGATGACACCGGGATCAGCTTCAATGGCGATGCCGACAAACGCCTCCCAGGCGTCCAACCAGACCAGCAACAATGGCACGCTGGTGGATGTGGAGTTTGGGCTTGGTCCACTGGGTGTCGTGATTAATTATTCCAACCGTGGGACTATTGTCGTCACGGAATTTTCAAATGACAGCAACAACATGATGGGGCAGGCTCAAGCAAGCGGTAAGGTGCAGGTCAATGACGAGGTTTATGCTGTGAACGGTCAGATGCTGGAGGTTATCGGTATGGAAGGCTTTAAAACTGTGGTTGCCACAAGCAAACGGCCACTTCGAGTGACTTTTCGGCGTCTTTCACCTGCTGCTCTTGTCGGTGCAGCATTATCGGCGAACAGCGCGCATACACAAAATCCTGTTTCCAACTTCGGGTATTCCGTGAGTGGAGCACCTCAGGGAACTGCTCCTGCTCCTCTTGTTCAAGTTTCTTCTGTGACGAACCAACAAAGGCAGCAGCCGAATGCCTTCATTCAGCAGTCTCCAGCAGTACCCATGAACAACAACAGGGTTTATGGAAATGAGCCACCAAGCAGCGGACCGACGAGTATTGGTGGTAACAACGTAAGCGCAGGCGGGAATTACCAGAACTCAGCTCCTGGGCAGTTCTCTGGTATGGGTGATGGCATGAATCCGTTCCCCTATCAGACGGCACCGTCAAGTCAGTCGATGGGAGACCCAACTTCGCAATTCAGCAACCCACCGATGACAGGCAACGTACCGAGTTTCATGGGCGATATGTCGGGGCAGTCGTTTCCTCCAGCACCTATGGGTGGTCAGAATTACACTGCGATGCCAAACGTCTTTGGTGATGGCGCTAGTGCAAGTGCCCAGCCCTCAGGGGGATGGCAAGGGGTGCCTAATCCGATGGCTTCGACATTTCCGCCTGGCCCAACACCGAATGGAATGCCCATGAATGACAGTGGAAACGTACCGATGCCTATGAATCCTATGCCTATGATGCCCAACGTATCCTCAGCAATGGAATATTCATCAGGTCCACCACCGCCGTCGGGAGCCCCGGACCCCTATCAAAACAACTCGGGTGGGGAGTTTGTGAGTTTTGTCGCCGGGAATGACCCGCAACTGCCGCAGGGAGATCCGTCACAGGTAAATTATTATGATGCTAACGGCACTACCTACCGTGCAGCCGGGGATTTCGAGATTGATACAAGTGTCAACGCGTCAACTGAATCTGCAACTCAAGCAACACCCAGTGAGTCTGCTGAGGCTGATATTGCGGATGTCGAAACGGAACCAGAGTCTCCGTCTATTTCACAGGTTACAACGCCAGCCCAGTCAGACACGGATGGAGAGCGCAGCGAAGCTGACAGACAGTGTGATCGTGAGGCGCAGTTGGCGGCATTAACTGCTGCATCGAACGCACTGCAAAACAGTTCTGCTGAGGTGAGTTCGAGTTCTATCCCAACTCCCACCGTTGCTCAGGATCAGCAGACAGGCAGCGTACCTGACGTACACTTAGCGAACGAAACACCGGAAGCTGTAGCACCCCTTGCTTTACCCGAACAGTCAGCACCAGAGGTAGTGGTACCTGATGGCAAACCCCCTCTCCAAACTGCCAGATCGCCTCGTGCCCAAGTTGGTGGGAAGGAACTTCGTCTAACGGAAGAGACTGCTTCAAGAAGGTCATCACGGGTTTCTCGCAAGATCACGAACATTGCTGACATGTATGACCCGGACTTCGTGAAAGCCCATTCGAGAGGTGGCGCAGGAAGCGGCAGTGAAGCTGGCATGGATGATCCCACCGATGGCGAGATTGGTGAATTGTCGACGGAGTTGCTGGAGCGTTTCAGTACGACGATCCGCCCGCTGAAGAAAGATCTTCCGCGCTCGTTGCTGTTGCTTCGAGCTCAACTGCTAATGATGGAGTCTGCAATCCCGCGTGATGCTTTCCGATCAGGTCGGTGGGGGCGTCCTGTGCGTGCAGCATGGGCTGAAATGGTCTTTGCGTGTGATACGTCGGCTATCCTGATGGAAGCCGTTGTGTTTTTGGAAGCTAATATCGATCCAGAATGGCTTGATCCCGGCTGGAAGGCCTCACCGCTCCCGTCAGCTAAGAACGCAATCGCCACAGCAACGATTGCGTCTGCTTCGATGCGTCTATACTCGCTCGATGATGCGATTTCATACGGACGTTTGAAACGAGGAGGCAAGCGCAAGCACCGAAACCCGTCAAGCGCAAATTCTAGTCGACCTGGGTCGCCACAGAAAACTGCCATCATCAGCCAAGAAGCAAAAGCATCCGAGCCTATTTCAGATCCGTCTAAGCTACCATTCGTAGGTCGATTGTCTCCTGGATTGGTTGCCTTAGCTGACAAGATGATCAATAGCATCCTAGAGTCTCAGCGAGAGAAATCTCCGACAACTTACGCGTACCGGAAGGCAAGAAGCGAGGTGGCTGCAATCACTTCTCTTTCAGACGATCAGGTCGAGGAGTGGATTCAAGCGAGCTCAGCACATCAGACCCAGGCAGCATCAGCATCTGGGCAATCGCAGAGCGGATCCGGGCGTCACTCCACACCGAAAAGAAAGCAGCCTGGGTCGCAATCATCGAGTTCAAGTGGCCAGCGGTCATCGTCTGGTCGGAAGCGTAGGGCTCAAGGGTCAACCGCCCCGGTGCCTGTTGCTACCCCTCCACAAGAGACGCAATATGTAGAGCTTCGCTGTTTCCAGATGAAGACTCTTCAGCACTGCTTTCCCATGGGGAGTGGGCAGGATGTAACACTGCGGTCACGTTTGGAATACATCATGGACATGCTGTTGCGGAACGAGCTGGCAGTGGCGTTCTCGGCGCCGGTGAACGTGAATGAGGTGCCAGGATACTTAGATCTGATCAAGCACCCGATGGATCTGGGCACAATCAAGATCCGACTGAGCCGAGGATTCTATGATCAGCGCTTTGAGATGCTGGTGCGCGACGTCAACCTCGTGTGGGAAAACTGCTTCACGTTCAATCGGCTGGATGCCGAGATTTCCAAGTATGCGAACCGCCTACGATGTAAGTTCCCACAGTTCTAGCTCTCTCGTATGTACGGCTTTTGCTAACCTAGATTTTGTGTGTTTGCAGCCATCTTTAATCGGCTATTCGAGCAGTGGGTTACGAACGTGCCGCCCAACACTCCGGTGACGCACCTTGCCTCAGAGGAATTGTGCCGCCAGTGCGGCCAGATGAATGCGCAGGAGAGTATGCTGCTGTGCGATAGCTGTGACGCAGCGTATCACGCCTTCTGTTTGCAGCCGCCGCTGGCTTCGATCCCACCAGGCAACTGGTATTGTCCACGATGCCCGATCAAAAAGTTCACCATGTAGCTGCAGATACATGTGTCACATGTCAACAGGGAATAGTAGATGTTTTGCATTTTGAGTCGGCTTTATCCGTGATGCAGGTGTATCCTGGAGTTGAAGCGACGAGGTATGCTTTTTTTTCTTCTTGGTCCCATGTCTAACATAACGGCAGCCATTTTAGGGACGCCCCTCCGGACCGAAACCCCCTGCGGCTCATGGCAACTGCCAAAGCTTCCTCTGCGCTGCTCGCAACGCGCCCTCAGTCGTACGCTGACGACAGCAGCAGTAGTGACAACGACAACATGGCAATGGCTTCCTCCTCCGCGGACGTTGTGGATGTGGACATGGAAGATCTGGATCTTGCGGCTCGCGCTCCTCGGTCTGGATTCGTGACCGCTCCCGCAGTGGAGCTGGAGCGTGTGGAGCTGTTGCAAGATGCTGATGGTGTTCAGCAGGCGCTTTTCGGGTTCGGCTGCGTGGTGACGGGGGGAGTTCTTGCAGTTCTGGCATCGTGGAAGCCCAAGTGGAAAGTCAAGATGCTCCACCGCCCAGCGCCAGGGACGATGGATGCCACCTCGGTGCTTGTAGCGCATACTTTGACGTGGACAAGCAGCAAGAAGAAGAAAAAAATGAAGAGGTTCTACGAGGAGTGCCAGCTATCGCAGCCAGTGGATAGTCCGCCGTGGTTCGAATTCAGAAAGTGCCGCTACGTGGTCGACGAGCGTGAACCGCTGGGCTTTTCAAGACTTGAGAACGCGCTAGATGAGAAACTCGGCTCGGCTCAACGAAGATGCTTAGAGGGCAGTGGGTGGTCGACATTGCAGGTTGAAGGGCTGACGGGGGTACATGGAGCTAATGAGTTGGCGTTGAAGGCGCAGACATGGCCGGCAGTACTGTTGAGGAAGGTATCTCATCCATTCTACGTCTTTCAAGTTCTCAGCGGCTTGGTATGGCTCTCCGAAGGGTATGAGTACTACGCTGTTATTATTCTGGTTCTCTCAGCTCTGTCGATTGTTTGGGAAGTTCATGAACTGGTGACGAACGACAAGAAACTGCATTCAAGACTAGCTCATGCAGAGCACAACATTGCAAACGGGATAAGAGTGATTCGCGACGCGAGGGAGAAGCGTGTGAGCCCTGCAGATCTCGTAGTTGGAGACGTTGTGGTGATAGAGCAAGGTGTCATGCCTGCGGACATCGCGTTACTTTCAGGGCACTGTGTGGCTGATGAAGCGACGCTCACAGGGGAGGCCATTCCTGTTACCAAGCAAGCACTCGCAGCTGCTGACGCTTCATTTGCAGTTAATGCGAAACTGAAGTCTACACACCGCGAAAACGTGCTTTTTGCTGGGTCTACTGTGTTGGAGTTGGCCCACTCAAGCTCCACTCAGGGAAGCAGAGATGAAACGAAGACGTCAACTCGTGGCGTGGTGCTGAGTGCCGGATTTTCGACGTCCAAAGGTGAACTTTTCCGCTCCATCTTGTTCCCGACGCCTTTGCAGCTGACAAAGCGCCTTGAGAGCGACAGCTATCGCTTTATGGGTGCTTTGTCAATCTTGGCCTTTATTTTGTTTGTGGACCGGATGCACGAAGCTGCTCAAGACGCAAGCGTGACATTTGGAGAAGCACTTCTGTCTGGTTTCGACCTGATCACGATCGCAGTTCCTCCGGCTCTCCCTGTGGTTTTAACTGCTGGGGTGGGTTTTGCACTTTCGCGCCTTGAAAGTCAGGCGGATGTGGCCTGCATCGATGCGGCACGCATGAATATCGCTGGTCACATTGATTGTTTCTGCTTTGACAAGACTGGAACGCTGTCCAGTGACCACTTGGATTTTCACGGTGTCGATGAGTGTTCTGCAGCAGCTCCTGGTGCTGCATCAGCCCAAAAACACCAACCTGCTTTCCACGGTCTTCAGCGGGAAGTCGAGGTGCTTTCTCCTCCGACTATCATTGGTTTGGCCACATGCCATGGCCTCAGTGAACGAGCGGGCCAAATAGAAGGATATGCGCTCGAAAGGGACATGTTCCATGCTACAGGTTACTCTCTTGAACCGGAGACATCCGAGAATACGGTGATGCCTGGTCAATTCGCAGCTCTGGTTGCGTCTCCGATCGGAAAACTATTTGGTCTTGTGGCTCGCTTCCCATTCGATGCAGCTCGTCAACGATCGTCGGTCGTAGTGGAAGATCTTGACAGTGGCAACCGCTATGCTTACGTCAAGGGCTCGCCCGAGGCTATCAGCAAGATCTGCACGCCGAATACGATCCCCAACAACTATGTTGCTCGTGCTCGTTCCTACGCCCACCAAGGTTTCTATGTGGTGGCAATAGCGACGAAGCCATTTGCCGCAGCAATTGTGTCACCGAAATCAGAGACGTCACAGCCAGTGTCACGAGACACTGTCGAGAGCTCGTTAGGATTCTTGGGCTTCATGCTGTTCGTTAATCAAGTGAAGCCTGAGGCACCTTACGTCGTGGGGGCCCTTGAAGAAGCTGGTGTTGACGTACGAATGATTACCGGTGACGACGCACTCACTGCGATTCACGTGTCACGCAAGATCAATATGGACATGCAGCAGTCGGTTTTTCTCCTTGATGCACAACGTCAACATGAAAGCGCTGAACCGGCCGTTGTTTACACCGACGTGGACGAACTGGCCCAAAGCACTCGCGAAGGTACATCTGGAGGCACCTCCGAAGGCACTTGGTCCCCCGTGGATCGACACTCGTTCCTCTCGCTGGCTGAAGGGAGTTCTATAGCGGTGACAGGCGCTGCGATCGAACAGCTTCTGGCCATGTCGACTACAGAAGAAGCAGAGACACTCGGAGAACCCCCAGCATCAGTTCCTCCAGTAAAGTCTCTGTCGGAGTTTGCCGAAGAGCTCGTGGGACGAGCCAAAGTGTTTGCGCGTGTGAGGCCGCATCAGAAGACGTGGATTGTGGAGACGCTCATGACTCGTCACGGCGCCTGTGTGGCCATGTGCGGCGACGGTGCCAATGACTGTGGAGCGCTTAAAGCAGCCCATGTTGGACTAGCTTTGTCAAAAGATGATGCTGCCTTGGTTGCTCCGTTTACAAGTCGTTCACTTCGTGTGAGTGACGCCGTGGAGTTGTTACGTGAAGGTCGCGGTGCACTCAGCGCAGCCTTCGTGGCTTTCCGGTACATGGTGGTTTACTCGGTTGTGCAAGTAACATTGTCAGCGACGATGAACGGGCTCCACTCTCAAATGAGTGACTCGCAATTCCTGTTCGATGATCTGGTCGTGGTCTTTATCCTGTCGCTCCTGATGGTACGGACCCCAGCAGCTCCTCAACTCGGTTCTTCGTCTGTCGCCCCATTCAACCGCATGCCCCCAAGGACACTTTTTTCACCCGAGATCTTGTTGTCATTACTGGGGCAGCTTGCGATCTTCTTGGGGTGTGTTTACATCGCATTAGCGGCTGCAGAGGCGCGACCGTGGTTCTGTTCGGCTGAAAAAGCTCTGGAACTTACGAGGGCTGCATCTGATGGCGGTGAAAACGACCCCGACGTTGTCGAGACCCCATGCTACGTGTTTATCCCTGGCGTGCCAGCAGACCTGACGTCGCACTCGTACGAAAACAGCGTTTTGTGGCGCTTCGGACATCTGCAGTACTGGATTGCGGCAGTAACTCTCAACTTCCGCGACAACTACCGAGCTCCGCTACTGCGATCGAACCGCACTTTCGTGGCATATGCATTTGTCCTGCTGATTATTCTACTGGTGCAGCTTCTGGGCGACAACGGGAACATTCGTGACGAGGATACGTCGACTTCGACGTCGGCACAAGTGGCGCAGGCGTTAAAAGCACGTGGAGTGGATGTTAGTCTGGGAGCTCTCGAGCTTCCAGTGGGCTTCGCGTGGTCTCTCTTCCCTCTCTTTCTCTTCGACGTGGGTTGCGTCCTCGGCTGGGAAGTCTTGGTGGTTGGCATCATACTCCCGAGATTCCAGACACAGCACCCGGGCGGATTTCGGAATCGTAAGGGTAAGTCCGGTGGATGGAGATCTTTGTTTGGTGGCAGCAAAGACAGTGATAAACAGAGTCTCGTATCACCTTACGTGAATGAACGCAATGGCCTGTTAGGTGATCAGGAGAAGCTCGAAGGCAGCAAACAGGTGAATATGAAGAAGCATTCGTTGCAACCCATCGGTGTCCGTGGGAACGTCGACGCTGTCGGCAGTGACGATGACGAAGAGCAAGACGTTTTAAACCTCCACCCTCCCGAGGTCGTCTAAAAGGTGAAGTGAAGGACACACTCTATAATACTTCTTTTTTTTGCGTATTATGTCATTCCTTCCACCTTAACCCCTTTAAATGTCTTCCATGTCCTCCCCACCCGTCAAAAAGCGTAGTTCTTCTTCTTCGCCTTCCGTTAGCATGGTCGCTCCAGCCTCACTAGCGTCGAGGTCCCACAGCAAGTCCATGCCGTCTGCATCCCCACTTAGATCAAGCCCGGCAAGCACGTCCTCCTCTACAGCACCATCCAACTCGAATGTATCGTCCGCCGGGAGCTCCAGTAGCTCGTCAACTGTCGGCAGGACCAACATCTCGCCACTCGCTTCCATCTCCAACTCAGTCATCTGGTCAGGCCCTCCAGAGCTCGTCGGTGACATCACGTGCTTCCTTTTCCTCGGTCTGGGCGACGCCAGCGGGACGGATGTCGTTGCCGCCCACAGTGGACGGCCGAACAGCACGCGATACGTAGCCAAACATCTCTCACCGAACTGCCAACTCCTGAACCTCCCCAAGCCCACAGTGCCGGCTACAGGCCTCGTCAATTGCTGTGAACTGGCAGGTGCAGACGGAGATGCCACCGCTACATTGGACGCCTCACGAGCCACGAAATGGTCTGCTAAAAGGTGCGCAAACACCGCTGGATCCTGACTCCTGGCGTCCGCGAACTGGTACGTCTCACCAGTAGCACTCGTAGATATGACCCGCTGCCGGTTGCGTTGCGGGCGCTTGGCCTTTGCTCGGTGACGGAAATTCCGGCGCTTACATGCGTCCACGATGCCTTGAGTCGCCGCAGACGCGTCCTCAAAGTCGTAGGCGTCCAAAGACGAAGATGACGCAGTGGAATGGAGAGAAGCGGACACCTTCATCTAATTACAGAGGTAAGTCACAAATACACACACTGGTTAGTTGCAGTTGGAGAGTGGTTATCGTTGTCGCTCAGGCAGAGACTTACAGCTTTGCTGGTCGTGCAATGCCGGACAAGTTGCGTACTGCGACGGACGGATACGATTGTCTTGGATACGCTGGATCTTGAAAGGTCGCAGCGCTAAAAACATTGTTTTTTCCATGATGCGTTATTTCAGCGTACGAGCATTTTTTTAGCAGCACCAAAACAGGTTTTGAGCGATTTAAGAACTTGTCGGGTTATCTGCCACTTACCTAACCTTTTCTAAAGAGTCGACAGAAATAATAAAGTTGCTCCAAGATGGAGGATCTGGAGACGTCAGCGACGCTCGAGTTCCACGGTGCACACTACATCGTGACGGTGCAGGTACAGCAGCAGCTTCTACATGTACAGGTAGAGGCGGCAGCTGCAGACGCAGCAGCCTCGTACGTCTGGACGGGCAGATTTCCGGCCTCGGACATCGAGCAACTTACGCGCCAGACTGGCAACTCCAAACGATTTCCAGTATTCGTGCAGATGCTCCTCACAGCACTCCAACGACGCAGTGATGCTGTATTCGTGGACTTATTAACTGCAGCAGATCTGGACCTCTACAGACAGAGAAAGCTGCAACCTGGAGCGGTCTCGGAAGGGTAAGACATGAACTATTTTTTTAGTGCAACTTAAATTTAAATTTTTCATCTGTTATGCTGTACTTCTAGGCTTACAAGTGCAGCTACAGCTACAAACACTGCCAAACGATACTTGATATTGACATACGCTGTCGAATTCGACCGGGTACACTATCCATTGCCTTTGACTCAGGAGATTTCGCCTTCTCCTGACGTTTTACAGCGGACGATCCGAAGATTGAGGCAGCAATTGGCTAAAAAGGAGAATTCTACTACAAGTGAGAGCACCAATCGACTAGCTGAGGAGAATGCGGCGCTTAGAGAGGAGAACCGATGCCTGAAGAACACGTTGAAGCAGTATTGCGACGATTTGAGTGGGGATGGATTCAATTCGACGGCAGAACTGCAACGAGAACTTGAGGTACGTGAACAGTTAGTTCCAAGTAGTGATGTTTGCGTTAACGAACTATTTATTTACGTGCTTCACAGACTTCTATTGAGGAGAACAAGGAGCTAATTGCGCTCTACCAGCAATTCCGAGAGGACTCAGTAGCAGAAACAGCACGGCTTCGAGCTGAGATCAAGTATGCGTCTGTTACTAAGCTGGAGTTGCGTTGGGTCGTTGTTTTCTGACTACGTTCTTTGAGTACAGACAACTGCGTCTATCATCTCAACAGAATGACCGGTCGGAACTAGCGAAACTGGAACAAGAACGACTGGAGACCAGGCGCAAGATCGTGAGTAGTTATCCCAGGCTACAATTACCTCCGACTCACACTCCGTTCTTGTCGTTACCGTCGCTTTTAGAAGGATAGCAGCGCCGCAGTTCAGGAGACTCTGGCCCAAATGGTGCAGATGAAGGCTCAACTGGAGGAAACGCAGCTGAAAAACCGTGAACTGTTGCGTCAACTTGCTATTGCGCGAGCTCAAGCAGGTCAGCAAGGCACGCGGCAACGGCCAACTTCAAGTCTCAACGGTAGTCGAGGCAGCGACTTATCGAGGAGATTCACAAGAGGTAGATCCCCTTCCACACGACCAGTTCAGTCTCCGGCAAGAAGCCTACCAAGACAGCAGCAAACTCGTGCAGTCTTTCCCACTCAGTTCCAGTCCTCAGCGTCTCACTACGGACCTTCAGACGATGAGGACGTGGGAGATAAAACACCGACAAGCGCTCGACGAAGAACTCCTACTCGAGCAGCTTTCCATCGCTTCGATCCGACTGCGTATCAACAGGAAAAGGAGCGAAAGCTACGTGAAGCTCGAGCTCGTTCCAACTCGCGCACACGTTCCAACGGCGGCTACTCTTCCGACAGCTCAGTGGGCGGATACTCGTCGGCTGGTTCCCGAGATTCCAAGGCTTCTTCTCGCTCTACGCGGTCGCGCAGCTCACGACTATCGAGAGACCGGCAGCGCGAATCGGTCACGCGCTTGTCGTCGCCGAAGCGGGTCTTGGAACCGCCACCTCTGCGTCCTCGCGCGTCCAACAACTCTCCGTTGCCACGATCAAGCACTGCCAGCACGCGTTCTCTAAGTCGCGGTCGTTCGCCGTCCCCGACACCGTCCACCACCAGCAGAGGCGGTCGCACAGCACCTGCGATGTCTTCGCCACGTAAAACGCCGCCGTCAACTCCACAGAAGAAGAACAGGGAGCCTCCTGTCGTTCGAAGACGGAAACAGCCGCCGCAAGCATTGCTTGACACGTCCGCAGACTCTTTCAGCGACATCGACGACCGCCTCACAGCGTTGCAGCAGTTCCTTCGAGAGGCCAAGCAAGGAGCAGTCGCAGGTGCAAGTACTGCAGCTTGAAAGACACGGACGTACAACAGGCTCTTTGATTTCGTTTATAAAGTTGGCTTGGAGCAAGGGGGAATGGAAAGCACGAGAGAGAGAAAAAAAAAACAAGTTACTGCAACGTCCTGGTATCTACAGCCACGCGCTGGGTTCTTCGGTCTCGTGGGCAGCGAGCAGTACGGACGGACTGGCGTAGGGTGACGACAAGTTGTCCGGCACCGGCAGTGGCTCCAAGAGCGGAGGACGCAAGGCTGGTACAGCTGTGGTCGAAGCTGGAACGGACGTACTGATGTCGAACCGGCGGCGTTTGTTGGAGTAGCTGGCTGAAGGAGCCACACAAGGGGCCCAGTGTTCGCCGGTGTACAACGGTCTCAGCAGGTCGTCCTCGATGGCGGTGGGGCTCGTGTAGTACTCGTCGACGAAAGCCGGAATGGAGCCGTTATCGTCCTGCAGGAGCTGGTCCAGCCTGTTGACCGTGCTCGGCCGGTGGGAGGTCGAGGAAGGGGCTCTGGACGTGGCGGACAGGGAACTCGGGAAGGCCACGGGCGTGAAAGTCGGCGGTTCCTGCCGAGTCTTTAGCTGCGCAGCTTCTGCGGCTTTCACGTCGGCTTTGAGCGCAGCTCGAGACTGTTTCTGGAGGTACTTTTGGGCGTGCGTGCGGATCTGCACGAGCGTTCGAGTGTGCACGAGGCTGGAGATCTTCTTCCAGGACTTGCCGAAGCGCTGGAGGCCTTCAAGGAACAGTTCGTGCTCTCTCTTGGTCCAGCGCCCCACTTGGGTACTACGAGGCGTGTCTGCGTCCGTCCGGACCGGATCCGGCCGCATGACGGACAGTGGGAAGGTCACAACCGTTCTGCGCTTGGTCGTAGGCGCCGGACTGAGACGCTGCAGGTAGTCTGGGCGTGCGTACGGCAGTGGCGGGCCGCAGAACGTTGACGTTGAAGCGTATCCGGACACCGAAGGACCGGGACTAAGACGAGTCTCACGTGGCGTGGACATGACGTGATCTCCGAAGTTGGCAGTGGACGCTGGGAAGCTCAAGTCGAAGGCGTTGGTGGAGCTGCTGGCCAGGTAATCGTCCCACGTGGGGCTTCTGTTGGATGCCGGCACGAACGGGACCGGCGACGGACGGGTAGGAGCCATAAGAAGCGGAGGACGAGGGCCTTTCGCACACTGGCGGCCGAACCTGAGTCAAGCAAGACGCAAAGACGCCGAGACGAAACCGCCTAAGATATTGGCCAACAGGCATCAAAAATGTCTCTTTGGCCTCATGCGCGGCGGTGTGAAGCGGTCGCCCACCGAGACGGCACTTTGGTCTGCATTGCAATGGAGAAACGCTTCCACGCTACAAGTTCGAACGACGGCCTTGGGGCGAGCTAAACCGCGGTGAACTATTGAGAGGTGAAGGCCCTGCTGTCCCAGCTGGTTCGTGCAACCGCCCGCGCTTGAAGTGTTCGTCAACATGTCAACTGTATCATATCAAGCTGATCAACACGAGCGCACAGATACCGAGAGACGGTGAGCAGTAACTGCGAGATCCAGCGTATCGGTGTCTACCGGTAGCACTTGCCATGGCGAAGATCCGCTTCAGCAACACTTAGAAACGTTCATCGAAATGGTTTCGAGCACCACTCAGAACAGCTGCAGTGCTCGAAGACAGCAGCTTCAGTATTGAATTGACACTGGTGCTCCAGCCCCAGCTGGAAGCTCTGGCCAAATTTCACGCTTCAAGCTCGTCTCCTCCGTTCGTCAAGCCGTTGCCTGCCTCACGCGGCCGACCACGTCGACGCAGAACTTGGCTAGCTGTTGGACGAGAGCCACTGAGAAGAGTCAGAGGGCAGTAACCGAGAGAGCTCGTCACGGTGAATCGCTGGCCCTACTCTCCGCGCTTTCACCAGATGAACCGTACAGCGATCCGTCTACTTTTGGTCATCGCGCTGTTATCTTCGCTCTCTGTGCTCCGTGGCGTAGCGGAGGCCACAAACCCGGCGGTTCTTGGATTTCTTCTGGCAACGGAGACCCTCGCGACCGGTTCACAAAGCCAGGAGGTGGCGGACATCCTGCCACTTGACGGTGCAATTGAACGCCCGCTGATTGCTGATGGCGCCCGTGTCGGGAGTAACGGCACCACGAGCGACACCGGCACAGTATACACTCGCTTACGAGGCGGCAAACGTTAGCGTGCAGGCACCGTGAACAGCTCGGAAGTTGCACGAGCTTCCTCGCTCCCAGCCGCTGCAGTTCACGCACATCTTGTCGTCGCCTCGCACGAGCACAATTCGCCATGAAAAATTGGACGCGTAGGTCCTCCCGAGCTGCCCGTGAACATGAAATCCCGACAAGGCACGCCCGCTGAGCTCGTCTCTATCCTCGAGGGCATCAAGCAACGCCCGAATGCAGATGCAACCCACGAGGACAGAGCAGAACGTGGCGTGTCCGGTCGTACAGCAAGGAAACTCAGAGTCTCACTTATTCCGAGTTTTACCAGACACCGCGCACCTACCAGCCCTCTCCACCATGCCAGCGCCCAGCACCCGTCGCAACGCCAACCGTACGCGGTGCCGGTTGGCGGACTGCAACAAGTTCGCGCAGACGCGTGGACTCTGCAAGGCGCACGGCGGCGGCTCGCGCTGTCGCCATCCCGACTGCCACAAGCTCGCTCAGAGCCGCGGCCTGTGCATCGCGCACGGCGGCGGTCGCCGATGCATTATCGACGGCTGCAACAAGCTCGCGCAGTCGAAAGGCCACTGCATCTCGCACGGCGGCGGCCGGCGCTGCGCGATCCCCCATTGCGACAAGTTCTCGCAGGTCCGCGGCTACTGCAAAGCGCACGCCAAGGTGCTCATGGTCTTCAGAGCCCCGTCATCTCCTACGCACGCTGCGCTCATGACTCCGCCGGCTTCAACCAGCTGCAGCCCCATGTCGCCGGTCAAGTCGAAGCTCTCCATCGACTTCCTCGTGAACCCGGAGCAACCGGCCACGGCCAACGCGCCGTCCAAGCTGCCAGTCTTTCAACTGCCGCTATCGAACAGCATGGCGAACGAACGTTCGCTGCTGTCCTTCCTTAGACCCGAGAACAGAGCGTATCCACAGTCCGTGTTGAAGTTACCACCGCTCACCCTCCGACCGCTAGCGCTCTACCGCTAAGCACTAACGATCTCATATTTAATATCGCTTTACATGCATGCACTGACGTTACTTGAACACCGTTCATTCCTACAAGCTTGTTGGTTTCATTCCATGACGCCGAACGACATCGTGGACAATAATTGCCAATTGTTGGTCCGTCAACAGGTTCGCGCTTTCCGTACAGATCCTTCGAGATGCGGCGCAATATGATCACAGTGCTGTCTTGCTCGTTAAAGGTTGAGGGGCAAGTGGTGTCCGACAAATTGTAGTACAATACGCTTGGCTGTACGTGTTCAATAGGTTCTCCGAGAGATACTACATATCGCCACGTCTACAGACAGACTAGCCCAAGACTTGCCGTTCCCGGTGGCTTGGTC
The DNA here is from genome assembly GCA_001314345.1 of Phytophthora multivora. NCBI lineage: Eukaryota > Oomycota > Peronosporomycetes > Peronosporales > Peronosporaceae > Phytophthora > Phytophthora multivora. The sequence goes on along the minus strand of LGSM01000186.1, from coordinate 8,007 downwards.
ATCTTTTGCGCGGCCTGTCTTACCTTCTTATCAAGACGATGGCCAGCAGAATTGCGGCAACGGAGTTGGACGCAGCTTTTTGTCGAACAGCAGGCAAATCTCATCTCGCTTCGCTCTTTCGTGCTGCCTCATGGCTTGAGGACGTCTCGATCGGGCCTCGTGCGAATTTCACACGGCGAAGAGCTCGATCTCTCCATGAACGTCAGGAAGAACGAATACATGTATCTCGTTACATCTCGCACAGTCTACAATGTACATACAACGCTCTTGAACTGCTTGAGACTTTGCTACCTTAATCGATTCCACAACGTCGCAGGCAGCCGAGAGAGCACAAACGCTGGATTGTTCGGCGTTTGGGCGTTCTTGCTTCAGTATTGCGCCTGATTAGTCGTGCGTGCGATCTCTTCGAGTTGCAGCGACGTCGAAGTTGCGTGCCGCAAAGACCCGACATCTCATGGCGAGGCTGTCCAAGGACAAGTCCCACGTGGCGCCGATGTAGCAGTGCCGCGAAAGTTCACAGCTTTAGCCATCTGTGAGCCTTTGGGCGAGCGAACAACGTCAACGAACCGCCGCAGCCAGATGTACGACAGCTTCCTGGGCCCACTGCAGCGTGTGGATGCGAGTGAGAGAGATGGCGAGGATGTGGGGGGCGCCTCTACGCGAGAGAGATCAGTCCAGCTGCGTCGTGTTGGTGGACTTTGGAACGGCGACCGGCACGTGTTCGGCGCCTGCTGGAGGTGAATGGGAACACCTGAGGCCATCTACATGGGCCGCATCGTTCATCCGCCGCATGGCCCAGTGCAATCTCCACACGTGCTACGTGGTCTCAAGCAGCATGCTCCAGTAATGGCTGCGGACCAGAGTCCACAGCTTGGGACGTGTTTCCGTTCGAGCGCATGCTGGTATCAACGTGAACAGTCTGGTCCCCCCCCCACAAGACCATAGAGACCAAGCAAAGGCGCGGCAATATAACAACGTATGCCGTGACGATGTGAGCGACCACAGCCCCAATCGTCGGATCGAATGTACACTTAGCGCTTGGTTCAAAGACAAAGCCGCGGGGACCGGATTGTCCGCCTTCGCGCGAGCGGACGCAAACAAAATTCGCTTCACCACTCCAGCATTTGCCAAATCCCGCAGCACCCCACACTTCAGAAAGTTCGCTACTAGTACTCGTACTGTACCATGCCCACGTCTAGTGCCCGTCGCAACGCCAACCGCGCCCGGTGCCGCATGCCCGAGTGCGGTAAGTTCGCGCAGACCCGCGGCCTCTGCAAAGCGCACGGCGGCGGCTCGCGGTGCCGCGACCCGAGCTGCCAGAAACTGGCTCAAAGCCGCGGCTTGTGCATCGCGCACGGCGGCGGCCGTCGTTGCGCGTTTGACGGCTGCTCCAAGCTCGCGCAGTCCAAGGGCTTCTGCATCTCGCACGGCGGCGGCCGCCGCTGCCACGTCGCCGACTGCGATAAGTTCGCGCAGGTGCGCGGTCACTGCAAGTCACACTCGAAGCTCGTGTCCAGCTCCGGTTCGTGGTCTCCAGTGTCCGTGTCCGATTCCCCGTCTTCCACTTCGAACGGTTTCAGCCCCAAGTCCCCGACCAACTCGAAGCTCTCCATCGATTTCCTAGTGAACCCGTGCAGTAGGGCGTCCGACCGGGTGGAGGACGTGTCGTCGGGCCTGCACATGGGCGTCTCCTCACTCCCGCACCAGCGTTCGCTGCTTTCCTACCTCGACCCGATGACTACACTTGCCACTACAGCTGCAGCCATGCAGGCACGCCCGATTCCAGCTCACTACCCTCCGCTCGTGCTGTACCGGTGAACGCACTCGATAGTCGATGCAGACTACCGTAGTAGCAGCATATTTATCCGTCGCGTACATGTTTCAATACATTCCTCTTCAGTTTGATGAGCTGAGATTTTTGTTCAAGATTGCACGATGTGCCTGTCCAGGGTGGAGTCCATCATGGACGTCTTCGTCCGTAACTACAGACGCAGACAGAGAGAGCTGTCTTCTTGGCCAAGTTTTTTTTCTTCTTCATAACCGCACGGTGTCCTTTTGCATAGGTCAAGTGAAAGGAATGCGCTGTTTTCCGTGCACTTGCGGTGAGCACCAATCCTGAAGTTGATCCCGGATGTGGATCACGCTGTTCCCGTCGTTAGAGCGTTTTGCTCCATCCCTTGAGGCCAAACACCCTCTGCACCGAAATAGCCTCGTTCACAAGCAGCGACAGCGTGCCTCTCTCAACAAGGCGACCAACACGAAGCTGCACGACCAAGCTACAATATGTTTTCATTGACTGTGCGCAGTGGCCACTGTCTGGCAGTTATGGAGAGTTTTTGTTTTGGTGGAGACCAAGACTTGCCACCGCATAAGTCATCCGTCGTCCACCTCAGCGCCTATCCACCTACACGGCGCACGTGACGGGCGATGTTGAAGAGCGACAACGCCGTTCTGTTGGCATCCCCTCGATCAAACGATGGACTTCGCGTAAGGTTTCGTCTCGGTTATGGGCTCGACCAGCCGTAGACCCCGTGACAAAGATGTTGGGAGCTCCAACAGCGGCATGGAAGCGAGGACCAAAGACAATCGCACAAAGTGTAGAGCAGTTTCGGGGTTACCGGTACCGGAATAACTGGGAGAAAGTCACCTGGTCGACCCAAGAAGAGAAGTCTACTGCTATGATTAGCCTCACTCATTCTACAGGTACCGATACTGTGCGTTGTACCTGCAGCATAAGAGCTCCCGGCCTCCATAACCCTTGAATTTGTGCAGCGTGTGCAATTGACTTTCGTAAATATTGAGCTTCGGATTGGGCGCGACAAACAACGCGCAACAAAGCAAGTCTCCTTACTGCCCGGCTTATGTTTCCTCGAGGCCGCACTGCAGCGTGACTGGACGCGCTGTCAGCCAGTCGCATTGAGTTTCTTCGTTAGCTGCTGGGCCTGGGCTGGTCGAGTCTATCAAACCCGCCGTCTCTCTTTCCCTGCGGCTCCGTATCCAGTGGAGTCAGCACAGGGCCATCCCCACCAAAACGCGCCGTGTCCCTTGCTACATGTAGAGCGAGGATGTTCCTCGGATCCAGTCGATGTGCGTCGAAAACCGGAAGTACATGTACAGTAAGCCCGGTTTCGAAAACATGCCGTCTGGAGTCAACACCTCATTAGCTGGCACCGTTTGCCGTCAGATGGCAGGGAGTGCCGATCCTGTGAAGAAGTTTTCTCGAGTAGGCCCGCTGCCAAATCCTCCGCTTCAACCAAACCGAGCGGGAGCTCTGACGGCCAGAAAGTGATGTCGTGGAGAAGTCGCTGCCGATCATTTTGCTCCGCTTCTGTATCTGTTCGGCTGAATGACGCGTCCGTCCAATTTGCACGCGCTCTGCTGATCCTCATTGCCGTTTAGTCACAACACTTCGAGAGGAGTACAGTACCTATTGAACCTTATGTTTTATTAGCTACTTGGAATAAGTCACGAGGCAGACACGAAGCTCTACGTGTACAGTACAGTGTACTGTACAGTAGATCGCAGGAATGCTGTGCATCTGCAACATCCGGTTCATCCGGCACGGGGAGCCGGACGCTGGTCTCATTTTCGTCACCGCAGTCGCATTGCCCGGAGACCGGTTGCGTGCTGCCTGAGCCTTGGCGAGACGCTCCGCAAAGCTTGCTTTTGACCGTCATCCGCCAAACGAGGCAGACGACCATTTTCTCGGTGTGGGGTTGTTTGAAAATGCAGTTTACGAGACCTAAAATTACATGTAACATTGTTAGGCAGGCAAATTAATAATTATTTGGGACGTTAAAACCAACAAGTCTGTTTCCAACACCTAAAGTTGACGTACGGGTGAACACGTAATTCGTCTCGAAAATCTGTTAAGCAAAACTTACTGGCATGTAGCACGCCAGCATTACAGCATGTTCGCATGGTACACACGGTGGATGTGAGAGCTTCCCAAGATGAATTGGAAAACTTGGCATAAAAACACAATCGTAACTGTGTTCCCAGCCGCTGCCGGATGTGTAGATCTCCTTGTTGCTCAGCAGAAATATGCGATCTGCTCGTTATAGGAAAATATAACACTGTCGTTCTTCAAATTTGAAAAAAAAAAAAAAAAAAAAAAAAACACACACACACACACACCTTTTGGGTCCCGTTCCTCATGACCAAAGCCTTTGTACGCGCGCGTCTCAAGCAGATGAAGCACCAAGCAGATGAAGCAAGCGAGACCCAGATGCCTTAGCGATTATGAGTTGCGCTACCCAGACATGAAGCGGATAAGGCCGCCCAAGCGGAGATCAGATCCCAGCATCTTTGAGTCGGTGCAACCAGGCAAAGTTGCTGTAACGCGGGAACAAACGGGGTGTACTAGCACGTACAGCTGATATCACTGAGACCACCTCACTCTTCTCGAGGCTGGGCCCGCCTCGAGAAGCTGAAGAGGGAACTGCAGAACAGGCCACCAGCACGTTCTGTCTGTACTGAGGGCGCCCGCTTCCCAGAATTCCTTAAAAGTCGTAACGCTAGCGTGGATTACCCCTTGTACCCTTGAAGGCAACGACGGGCTTACCGAAATTCGGTGGAGCATAGGGACGGAGCATCCGCGGATAAGCCGAGATCGACGCACAGATGTCAATGTTGGTATAGTAGCGCGAGCACCGTGCTTCTGCCTCGTCACTGTTTGTAGCCACCTCCCCCATCCGAATTGGTGTCGCGGGGTCGGAATATCGTGTTTCTGCTCGAATGCGAACCCGGGACGAGCCGGCGAAGCCCCGTCACGTTGCCGAACGGCGCTCTGCCTCTTTGTCTGTTCATCGCGATCTTGGTGAGACGACCGCAAGCGCAGACTCGACCGCGAATAAAAGAACCGAGCGCTCTGGCTACGAGAGGATACAGTGTACATGTACCTGGCTGGCCGTCGCGACGGCGGAAAAGGCAAACATCGACCATCGCAGTGTGCGTCGCACTGTGCGAGCGAGCAAGCAAGGCTGGGCAAGGCGGGCGTGTACGCACGGCTGTCCTTCATCCCGGGAAATCAAGAAATTCCCGTTGCCGCAGCACATCGCACGAAAGCGGAACATCTACACGCGCGTCGAAAATCGGAATCCTCGCACTTCTGTAGTCGTCCGAGCGGCACCATTCAAATGCGCCAAGCAGACAGGAACGTCTGTCTTGGAAGCTTTGGCGCCAAGGCTGCGAACCAGAGGCGAACTCTTGCACCGAAAGTCCTACGTGGCACATAAGGTAGTTAACACTCAGACCCCCAGAACAATGTCGCTTACTTTTCCGCGCGTCGTCCAGCTTGTCAACAGAAGTAGACTACAATATTAAAGAGAAAAAACTGCCAACCTTCATGCCCGCGTGCGCTGTCAACTCGACGAGTAGTTCGTATCTTTTCCCTGCCCGCAACGACAAGCTGTCGTGCTCATGCGGCGCTTGTTGCCGCCGAGTAAACGCCCGATCCATGGCAAATGGCGGCGCTCGAGAGACCATCCGCCCTTGTAAGTAAGAACGCCACATGCAGCGACTTTGTTTGTCACGTCTGGGCGAGCTCTGTTCGACGTCCAGCTGTCCAACGAGCGTGGCTGGGAGGCCAAGCATGCTCGCCTATCCGGCGCGCGATCCCCGCAACCTCTGTCTCTCTCGCGTCCATAGTCCTGGCATGCAGACCATCAGGAATCCGACCTGTACCTCCGAGCACGGCGTGGTACGGACAGTCCGATCGTAGGGCAAACAGCAGCAGCAGCAGTGGTTGTTGCCCCATGCTTTTTGGCTTGGCTTGTTTTCCATCTCGTGTATTGATCTCACTTTACATTTCGCCTCCAACTGCGAACACCGGCGCTGGAGCGTTCTCCTGCTCAGTGTTAGCACATCTTTTCCATCTCAACATCTCACCATGCCGTCGTCTAGCACTCGGCGCAATGCCAACCGAGCGCGATGCCAGTTCGCCGGTTGTGACAAGTTCGCGCAGACCCGCGGGCTCTGCAAGGCTCACGGTGGCGGCTCTCGGTGCCGTGACCCGCAGTGTAACAAGCTCGCCCAGAGCCGCGGCTTGTGCATTGCCCACGGCGGCGGCCGTCGCTGCCAGTTCGACGGTTGCAAGAAGTTGGCGCAGTCCAAGGGCTACTGCATCTCGCACGGCGGCGGCCGCCGGTGCACCATCCCGAACTGCGAGAAGTTCTCGCAGGTCAAGGGCCGCTGCAAGTCGCACTCCAAGCTGCTCACGACCGGGTCATACTCTCCGAGCCACGGCGTCGTGACGCCGCCCAGCTCGACCGGCTCGTTCGCCATTTCCCCCACGAGCGCCAAGCTGTCGATCGACTTCCTGCTGTCGCGCAGCTCTTCAATCGGCGACAAGGTCCCCACTCAAGCGCAGATGCACGTGCCGGCGCTTCGCCCCATTACGCAGCTCGCCAACCCGTTCACGTCGGCCGGCATGGGCTGCCACCCTCGACAGGCGCTTGGCCACCAGCGCTCTCTGCTTTCGTTCCTCGAGCCGCACGGATCTGCTCCGTCGTACCCGGCACCGCAACCTCAGTACGCTGTGCCGGGCCACTACCAGGCACCAATTTTGCCTTCGCTTACGATGTACCGCTAAAGGCGTAGTGTGTCTTTGTGAGTAGCTCATGTTGATAGACTTCCAGTGCGCTACGACAGTAGAGCTAGCGCCTCCTATTTAACCTTGAAGTGTAATGTACACTACTTTTCACTTACAACATCCTGCCTATCCTATCGAGTTACACCTGAAATCCAAGCAGAAACTTGGAGGTGACGGTGACGGTCGGTGAGGCTCTGCAACGAAAGAGAGCCGCGGAAGATACGTTTTGGCTGGGAACCAGTTTCACGACATCCTCTTGAAGCGCAACAGATTTTAATAGCCGGACCCAGGCATCCAAACAGCGAAGGATGAGGCTTGGCCTGCGTGTTGGCAAAGGATTTCCACGCCAACTTTGGATAGTGCTGCAAAGCTTCTCAGTCGGCGGCTGGGCGAAAACCCTCTTTCCGAACCGGGAAGTGTCATCCGAATGTCGTTCGACCAGGGTGTTCACGCACACAACAGCCCGCACCCACAGTTGCAATTGGGACTCTCAAATGGACGAGTGCAGGCGTGAAAGTGAGAGCGAGACTCCCCATCTCAAAGTGGTGCCTGCAGTTTGGCATCAGTTCAACTCGGGGACGGCGTGCCTGCGCCCTATCGACAGCGTTGTCACCTGTGTTGCAGCTGGATTGAAGCGGCCATCGATTAATTGCCGTTCATCGAGGCACATCAGTTGCCCAAAGGTGCGGTGATTGATAATGTGTAGATCCACGATCACTGGTAGCTGAGAGGAATGCATCTACTGTACATGGAGCCATGTTGGTCATGGCTCGGTGCTTGGTCAATGGACAGAGTGGGCACTTTCCTAGCTGTGCAAAATGTTTTTTGCTTTGTTAGATGACGCTCCACAGCATAAACGTCTAGCCAAGACGTCGACAAGAGATTGCTTGAGACTGCAGTTCGTGTCGTCGTAAGACACTGGTCCGGACATTTTTGGCAAGAAGCGTACATGTGTTGTGTTAGTGAACACTTTCTGGCAGTCAAGAGTTAGTTCGCAGCACTCTTGTCAATTTCGGATAAAGCCGCAACATGTAAGAAGTGTGACACACTAAGTGCAACCTTCGTGTAACCGGAATTTCGTGACCAATAAGAGACTCTAATAAGGGACTCGGTGCTAGGAATGTTTGGCGGCCGGATTCTTCGTCCGGATACTGTACTGTGTTTAAAAGTGAACACTCGGAAAAGTAATGGGGAACTTCCGCTCATCCCAAGCGAAAGCGCTAGCATACAAGTAGTGCACAGCGCCGCTAGTACATGTAGTTTACCACGTTTTATTTATGAGAGGTGAAGACCTGATGGATAGAAGGTTCCTCTTTCTCTCTTAGTCACTCATATCCTGGTCGTGTCCTACAGACCTGGTCAAAAGGATAAGACACCCCACGAATTTTACGTTTTCTCAGCCAATCCGCAGCCTT
>LGSM01000185.1:0-55598 GCA_001314345.1 Phytophthora multivora | reverse complement strand
TGTTGACCCAGGTTACGCGTCACGCAATTAATACGTGTGGGGCTGTCCATCCCTCGTTCTGAGGTATTCCCAGTATAAAGGAGAAATATTGGAGCGCTAAGTGCAAGTTGCTGGCGACGTCTGGACAATCACCGGTGATCTCGCTGCAGACAGTTTTGGACCACTTCGATCTATATGTTTCAAGTCTCATCACATAAACTACATCTTTATCGTCGCACCATTCCTGGTAGTCTGGCAATAGACTGAATGTATCATAGTACCGCGGCCTCTGTCTCCTTCTCGTCTTTCTTCCAGCCTGCACCTCTCCTTTCTGGAGCTTCAGGAGCACAGATTTTGTCGCTTTTCCGGTGTCGGGGCGTATTCATCGCATCCAGACGGCGTTTATACCGCTCGGCAGCCTTCGCAATCTCCTTTTGCCTCAAGGATCGCACATCTCGACACACAGGGCGACGAGCTGCGAACGTCTTGGCCATTTCAGTGAGAGGGACACCAGGTCTTGGAACGCCAGTGAAGGCGACGTCCTTCGGAACGGAGTTGGAACGACCTCGAGGCTGTAGACGGTTGGCATAGTCGTTCGCTGCACGCACTGGTTCGCGCCACTGTTCATCACGAACTGAAGCCTTCCAGCCTTCACCTTTGAGCTCAAGTGGCGGAGGAGGAGGAAGCACTTCACTACCGTCTCTCCGGACTTGAAACGGAGCAGCAACAGGGAAGTCAAGGCGCAACTGCTGCAACTTTTGCAGGGCAAAACGAACCCGGTCCTGACGCTCTTGTTCCCGTGCATCCATCAGCTTCTGCTCTTGTTGCTCCTGGCCCCGATCACTCCGCAACTTGTGTCTTGAGTATGAATCCACTTGTATAGGCTCCTTCTGGACACTGATGCAGGAATCAACACCCAGCGATGTCACCTGCTGCACCAGGACACGTCGCTCTTCCTCCGTCATGTTGGTTGACTGCAGGCGATCCATGCAATAGCGACGAATATGAACACGAGCAATTGAGTCAAGCAGCAGCTGCTCCACTGAAGGTCGGAGATCTGGTCGCGTTCGAAGCATTGAAGCTACCAGAGTCGGGAGTCGTGACGTCTGGAGGTTGTTTCCCTTCTGAATGGGTACGTAGTCTCCATGGCATATTTTGTTCAGCAGTTGAGCAGTATTGCTGGCTGTAAACGGAAGTTTGCCAGTACACAACTCGTACAGGACGCAGCCCAGAGCCCACACATCCGAACTGAAGCTGTACTCCTTGCCGTCAAGCACCTCCGGCGCCATGTACAACGGCGTACCGATCACAGTAGCAGCCATGTCGCCACTATTCAGCGTCCGCGCTATCCCCAAGTCCCCCAGTACGAGATATCCAGCGTCGGAGAGGAATATATTGGCCGTCTTCAAGTCACGATGCAGTACGCGCTGCTGGTGCATGTGATGGAGGCCGAGCGCCAGCTGAACGAACCAGTACCAGATCTTCTCCTCACTTAGCCCAAGCGTATTCTGTCCCTTGAGGTAACTCCGTAGGTCTCCTCCAGAACAATATTCCATCACGAGATGCTGCTGTCGGAGAGACGAAGGGCCGATAAACGAGCTCAAAAGCCGGATGAGATTTGGATGCCGTAGCTTCCTCATGAGTTCTGCCTCCCCACCCAGTGCCTTCGCGCGGTCGGCAGATATAAAACTTTTCTTGGCGTGGTGAACTCGATAGATCTGCTTGACGCACACCAGTCGACCACCGACGTTCTTCTCTCGCATCAGGAATACACGCCCGAACGAGCCTTCGCCTAGTAACTTCACTCTGTTTGGATGTTAAGGACTCCGACATTGGTGGACAACGCAGCTCATGATCATAAACTCACCTGGAGTAGCCGTCCATGGCCCCCATCCATTAAATAAACAGACTCCTGACGATCTCCACGCAACAGGAATAGCCCGATCTGTTCTTATACAGTTGCCTTATAGCCAGACACCCCCATCTTCTTCCATTTCTTCCTCGTCAACTTCGTAAGTCTGCGCTTTAGCCTTCTCCGAGGCTTTTGGCGTGTGGCGTGGAGAATCGTGTGAGTAAGAGGTGCGTTGAACTGAAGCACGGCGACTTCCAGTGGCAGGCAGTTCATCACGTCCACGGAAAACCTTGTGTAAAGATGATCGAAGGTGCTGCATCACGCCAGTGTCTTCGTACTCGTCCACGCCCGGGTCAGAAGCCACAGAACTTCTGTCTGAAGATCTCCAGCTGGACGGGCCACTCTGGAAGGAAGCAGACCGGCGTCGCTCGCTCTCCAGCTCTTCGCGCACACGATCCAATTCGCTCTGCACTTCAGCGAACTCCTGCGCCTTCTGCTTCTCCAGCTTCATCGAACGCTGCTTGGAATGCTGCGCGGCAAGTCGCAAACACTTCTCCATGTCCTGCACTGCAGCTCGCAGCTTATCAGCTTCGTGTTTAGCTGCTTCCAGTTCGGACTGCAGTTCCTCCTGTCTTTTGTCTGCTGTCGGGTCATTTGTCAGTGGCTCGAACTTGCGGAGGTGGTCGATCTGAGGCAATCCGATACGCTCGTGCAGCTCGTTAATGAGTCCGACCTTTTGCGTTTCCCGGGGTGACCCGCGTGTTCCTGGTGCTTGAGTCGCTCGGAAGTGCTGGTAGGGCTTGAAAACTTCCTCTTCTCCCGATCCAACGACGTCGTTCGGTCCTTCTTGTTCTTCTTCCTCGTCTTCGCAGTCATCGAGCTCTCCTGTTACATCGTTGAATCCCTCCCGACCACTCGTACTACCTTGAGCTGCTTCGTTCTCCTCTCTCGCCTTCGCCTCCTCCGCTTTCCTGGCTCGTCTCCTCTTCACCACCTTCATCATTCGTCCTCGGATCTTCGTCAACAGCGCCAACTGGTTTAGCTTCTCCTTCATGTGGCGGTTGTCCTGCTGCATCTTCGCCACCAGCTCCTGCTTCTCCGTCAACGACCTGCTGCGGTTCTGCTGCGACTGCTGATAGGCCGTTGCCAGTGCCTGCTGGCTCGAATCCTTGGCTAGAACTTCACTCGTCCACTCGGACAGTCCTTCGGCCCGTTGCAGCAGCGCTAGGGCTTTGGCTTTCACGATCTCTTGGAGATGAGGAGCTGCTTGTCGCCTCCCTATCTCGATGAGCATCTGCCCTGCTTGGATGTAGGCGTCGATTGCCGTGTGTGGGAGCTGTCTGCGTTCGTTATCAATAGCATATTGCGCCACTTTCACGGCCTCTTCATACTCCGGGCCCAGTAGTTGAGCTGCTGTCAGACGCAGCACTTCCTCCTGCTCTGGAGCTGCTTCTGTGGCTTTTGGAGGCCCCACAGACACGGGAAAACTCGCAGAAGACGCAGAATCATCAGATGAAGAGCGACGCATGATCGTCACGGGCGGGGCAACCGAGAAACGGCCAGAAGCGCGTCGTACATGCGGGTAATCGTCGCCGACAGCGACTGGGACAGGCTTACGCACGGGAATTTCGTGTTTCACGGGGCTGGAAGGCACGTCAGGCCATGAGAAGGAGGCGGCAGTAGGAACAGGCGGTGGAGGGGATGGAGGACGAGCTGGAAGGCGCTTGCCCTCGCGTAGGGCCCGTAGACGCGCCTCCAAGTCCATTCGCCCAGACATGATGGAAGCTTGTCAAATGTGGCGTTAGGAGAAGAAAAATCCAGTTACGGTTGAGGGTATGGGGTACGATTTGGGTTACACTGGTTGAAGTGGACAATCTATTGAGTTCAACAATCTATTGAGTTGGCCTAACCGTGAAGCAGTATCGTTGATACGATGGTGCTGAAGCAACACCGCCGCCATTTACTCGTTGTCTAAGTCCGTTCGGAGCGACGTGATACCGTCCGCCACACGTGCCCCCAAGGCTTTCACCAGGTCCTGCACGCTTATGCGAAGTTTCACTGATTCAGCGCCGCCTCCGAGCCACAAGAAGGACGGCTTCAGCTCTGCAATTGCCCCCGCCACAATTACCTGTCAAAATTGCCGTTACTACGGGTCAAGAATCACTCAATTGTGCAACACTGTACAAACCGGGATTGTCGTCTTCATGCCGAACGTGGACACCCCGTTGTGGCCAAAACCCGTGAGTTGCTCTGATACCTGTCAGTAGAGATTAGAACACTGTTAGCGAAGCTCAGTCAACAGGACCAGAATCAATACATCGTACCTCTCCGGGGGCGTGCTGGAAGTTGAACTTCTTCTTGGACGGACGGTCCGCCTCGGGGATGCTGTCGCGCACAAACCGGCGCAGCTGCTCTGCATCTAGCTTGGCATTGTACTGTAGCGCCACGCAGTAGTAGCTGCAGCAATAGAGGAATCGTCAGGCACTAAACATCTCTAGATACTTGGAAGTATTGATTGCCCACCGACTGTTGAGGGGGTCCTCCACGGAGCTGTTAATGCACGCCACGTTCTCCACGATGATGCTCTTGCACAGGTGCGGGATCGCGCATCCCAGCAATTCCCTGTCCACAGAACAACATTGGGCAATCAGCTCACAGGTCCTAGATCTGCCAGAGCTATTACTAGTTCTGCACTTACGCTCTCTGGGCCAGAGTCCACGAGTAATAGTCGCTGGGCGCCGTCTTGAGCGCGGCGCTGGCCAGCTTCTCGCGCATCAGATGCTGCTTGACACGTCCGACCCCCTCCAGGTCGTCAAGGGAGCGTTCGAGCGCGTCCAGGCGCCCCCGCGCAGCCGCAAGGCGCGTCGTCACCTCCTCCATACCGGTCATTAGCTGTCCAAAACCTTTTTGACAATCAGAAAAATATTGCCTGAGACGGGACACACTAAAATTCTCCTATTACAAGACCTGTTGACTAGAGTTTGTATGTGGAATGATTTACATTTTACTTTTTCTTCATTTTCCTTGAGACGCGGCGCACCGATGTTAGGTTTCCGTCGCTAAATTCGGTGATTGGTCCTTATTCTGCTACACAAATAAATTACGGGTTGCGCCGAGACTCAATAAATTTACCCTTTTAAGAAGATGGCAAAAATAGCGCATTTTTGTTGAAGTGAGAAGAAAATAGATCCTAACGATTGTAGAGATCATTTGCGGCTTGAAACTAGCGCGCGCGACCAATATGATCGGGAAGCCTGTAGCTCGAGCCATGAGCTCTCGACCGTCCGACGTGCAGTCTCTGGCCTCCGTAAGCACTGTGCGTACCGTGGACCGCGAGCGCTTGCGAGACAAAGCTCGTCAGATGCAGATGAAGGAGAGTCAGCGACTGGCAATGTGCGCTCGATTGCAAAAGAAGATGCGGAAGAGCCCCAAAGTGGCGGACGAAATGGCGTCGGAAGTGCTGCGGATCGTCACGCAACGAGGCGCCTCAGCTTCCGATCTGACAGACTCAGCGCTGGCGGAGATCGTGAACGACATTTCCACTCGCAGGCAGAACCAGCTCTCGTTGGCGGCACAAACGGGAAGGAGCCACAATCAAGACGAATCGACACCTGCCGTCAGTCTACGGCTATCGAGAGGACAGAATTCAGGAAGACAGTCGTCCAACAGTAAAGAGCGTTCAGGGCGGCAGCTGAAAGCAACACGGGGGGCGCCAACTGCTGGTGGTATAACGAGTCGAACTGTTACGGACGACGACAGATACCTCAGCGAGGCTCGACTACAGCAGAAGAGTGTGGGGTTCTTGCTACCAGCTCGTGTTTCCCCTAAAAAGGACCGGGATAATGGCATTTGGGAGGAGATTGTCAAGTTCAGCTCGATCGAAGAGCAGAGGGAGGCGCAACGAGTGAAAGAGCGGAAGCTGCAGGAACGACGGGAGTACAAGTCCAAGTTGGAGGCCCAAGTCTCGCAGAAGCGGAGCAATCGCCAGCAGGAGCGCGAGCACAATGCCGAGTACCATCGTCAGACACTGGAGAAGATTCAGCAGGCGGACGACGAAGAGCGCAGGAAAGAGCAGGAGCGTTTAGATCGTGAACACCAGCTCATCGCCATTCAGACCCAGCAGCGACTAGCCAAATATGCCCAGACGGAGCGCGAGCGGACCGTTAAGAAGACTCAAGAGCAACAAGCAGCCGCGATGCTCGAGAAGCAGAGGAAGGACGACTTGGCGCGTGAGAAGGCCCGCAAGGAGGCCGAGAAGCGCCGGGTAGAGCTGGTATTCCAAGACAACGAGGCTCAGCTGGAACTGAAACGTCAGCACCAAACTCAGGAGCGTGAGTGGGAGATGAAGCTGGCTGAAGAGTATATTTCCATGGAGAAGAAGAAAGAGGAGGCTCGTCGAAAGCAGATCGAGACGATGGCGGAGAACATCAAGAAGAAGATGAAAATCTTCGACGACACCGCGAAGGCATCTATGGATGCGAAGGCACGAGAAGAAGACGAACGGGTGAAACGATATCAGCAGGAGTACAGCCAGAAACAGACCGAAGACGAGCGCAAGCGGCGAACGGATGCCGAAGCCCGAAGTATCGCACAGCAGGAGTATTTGCGCGTCCAGATGCAGGAGAAGAAGGAGCGAGAAGAAGCTCTGAAGCGCGATCTGAACAAGCAGGCGGATCTCTGGAAACAGGAGCGCGTGGAGGCCGAACGTCGTGAAAAACTGGCCAAACAGCAACGGGCGATGAGGAATCGCTCCCAACAGGACGTTCTTCTCCAGCAAATGCACGAGCGGGAGCTGCGCAGTCTGCAGGCAGATCAAACGAGCCTCGAGGTGCAGCTGAACGCCAGACTCTTAGAGAAGATCCACCAACAAGCAGGTGTCGCACAGAGTCAAGCGGAGGACGTCGTCTCGGAGACGCAGAACCGATCGCGAGAAGTACGTTGGCTTGAGTTGTGTGTATCTGTTCTTGAATCAGTGCTAATTCCCATTTCGCCTCCAGTTGCAGGAGCAGGAGCAAGCCTTGCAGCATCGACAGTCTCAGAGAGCGATCAAGTTCTAGCCCCACGTGTTTTTAAACATTTAAAAAAATACACTACTCGTCTTTTTTACTTTGATTTTTGGTTTCTTAATGCTAACTAGCAGTGGCCGAGCGCCGCCTGAGCGCACTAAGCACTCGCTAAGAGGTGTCGCTCTTCATGCGTTTGTCTGCATGTCCATAGCGAGAGCTGTAAGGTCGATCACTTGCGGGCCAGGTCCTCTACGAACTCACCCAGCTCCTCCTGCACGCGCTTCCTACTCACACTATTGTCGTTCTTGAGTTCAAGCCACTTGCTCAAGGCTGGAGCCAGCACTGCGCCTTCCTTTAGTAAATGCTTGAGGAGCTTCTTCACTTCATCTACACCATAAACAGTTCCGTTAGCAATCGCGCGCTTTCAAAATGAACTAAAACAATCCTTACCGTTGTCAGTACGCGTCTGCATAATCGCCGACACGAGCCGAACCTGAGTGTCCGTGTTGCCGCAAAAGCCAGTCAGCAGCATGCAGCGCTCGGGTGACGGCAGTTCTCCCTCCTTCGATAGATTCAGGATAAACAGACACGCATACGTCGCGAAAAATGGATCGGCGCGCATTGCGTCGGGGATACTCTCCGTGATAAATGACACGACCTCGTCGTACGATGAGGCTTTGCTCACGCGCTCGACCAGTTCAAAGGCGAGTCCCAGCGGCAAAACGTCTTCAAGTTCGTACTTCTTGAGCCACTCCTGAAGATCCTTCGGAGACTGCTTGTAGCCCGGAAGGACGCTCAGTAACGTCACGTTGGTCGCACTAACCTCCTTCTTCATCTTCTCGGCGTCGGCTGTCTTCAAAAGCTTCAGAATTTCACCAACAACAGCAGCGAGGAACCCACCGTCAATCAGCTCTTCCATTGCATCCTTGTCCACCGACTGGAGACAACCTCCCAGCAGCCAATCGACCGAAACGCCCGTAAGAGTCGAATCCTTCAGGAATCGTACAACGAACTCCGACATGTGCTCATGAAGCTTCGGCACATCGCACCAGAGATCGCCACACAGCTCGATCGTCTTCTCAATGGCGTAGCGGACGCCAACAAACGTCAGGGTCTTCGTCTCAAGGCTGAGCTTGTCAAGAAGCTCCATCATTTTTTCGCGGACCTCGTCCTTTGCATCAATAGCCTCCTTTAGGACCTCAAAAGCGAAAAGACGATTCACATCCTCGTGGTTCTTGAATTCCTTCTGGACCTCAACCAAGCACGCTTCCGCTTCCTTCAGATCAACAATCGACACATACTCCTCAGCGATAGACTTGGCCTTTTTCCCAATCTTCTCCTGAGCCTCGTCGTCAAGCGGGGGAATCACCTTGGCTCGAGGAGCTGGCGATTGTGGCTTCTTCGAACCAGAAGCTGGACCACGTCGACTGCTCGGAAAGCTGGCTGGCGAACCACTAGCGCCAGTAGGGGCACCACGCCGAGCGCCAAAGCCAAAGGCTGCGGGTCTACCGGACGGCCCAGTCTTCACCGAATCATCACGCGCTCCGATGCCACGCGGAAGCGTCACTTGCCTGTTACTGTTGCCACGGCTGCTCATGGACTGCGAGTGCTGGTACACTGGCGCCATAGTGGAGCGACCGCTGTTAAATCCATCCCGGGAGGAATTTGATCGTCGATCGGACCGGAAATGATCGCGATCGCCACGGTCGCGGCCACCACCACCGCCGCCGCCGCCGCCACCACCACCACCACCACCACCACCACTGGGTCCGCTGCTTGGGGGTGCACGAGCTTCTCGCTCTGCCTCCTTTCGAATTTCGTTCAGAGTTTTCTGCTTCAGCTCCTTTCGGCGCGGTTCCCACCTGTGCTGGCGCAACTCGATGACATCCTTGATCATGAAGGTAATACGAGACGACAGACGCTTGTCCTTCGCCAGCTTGTTCTCCAAATAGTGGAAGTACGCGGGCATGAAGCCCTGCGCGCCGTGCTTGTCCAAGTCTTTTCCCATCGTAGTAAGCAGTTTAACCAGGGATTCAATGCTCTCCTCATCAGGAGGATTGCTCGGGTGAACGCACACGAGAGTTCCATCACCACTCATACGCACATCCATCAATTTCATGATGCACTCGTGCATGATGCGCTCTTGAAGCATGCCCTTCCGGTACAGCTCACCAATGAAGCGAATATTACCGAGCATGCGCAGCTTCATGATAAGTCGCTTCTCTTCGTAGTCCGCCTCCATTTGAGGAGTGATCTTTCCCTCTTCTTTGTCCTTCTTGAAGTTTTGCTCCAGCTCCTCGTAAATGTTATCCTTCTCGAACTCTTCCTGGCATGCGTTCAGTAGGATGCGCTTGAACGAACATGTCTTAATAGCGACGCGGCTTGCAACCTCGTGACTCTCGTACGGGCCATTCAGCACCTGATCATCTCCAAGATCATCCAGGTCCTGACCGGACCAATAGTACCGAGGTTCCTTCGGGTCTTCCTCCACCCACACCTTAATAAACTTGTGGTCTCGCACTCGCACTTCACTCAACTTCATGTTAGCCGGAGCGGGGACAGGTTCAAATTCATCGCCACTGGCAGATTCCAAAGCATCATTCACAGCCTCAAAGGGACCTACGACTTCGGAGTCCGAGTCGGACATAGCCGTCCAGTAAAACATCTTATCATCATCATTCTGGACGATTTTCAGGAACGACCACACCTTCCAGTTGGTCTCCAAGTGCACGCACAAATCCGCGTACATATCACAGAAGTTCGGCTCGCCCACAGCCTTGTCGAAAATGATTTTGATGACAGCTTGCAGCATTTCCAGGCTCTCCATGTTGATACTAGTCAATTGCCCAGCAAGCCGGTCGAATTTCTCTCGAGTCATTTTGTTCATGACACCATTCACATTCTTCTTGGTCACTTCCAACGTTGACGCGTTCTTAGAAGGAATCCAGCGGTTAGCCGACCGGGTCAGAGGCTTAACTGGACCATCCAGAAGAGGCGGGTCCGGAGGACCACCACGACCGCCACGCCCACCACGGCCTCCCCGCTCTCCACGGCCACTCCGCTTCGGAAGATCTTGAGACCGTGCCCACTGGCCGCCTCCAGAACCCCCACGAGATCCACGTCCCGAACCACCAGACTGTTTGTCGCCACGTTCCCAGCCAGCGCCATTGCGTCCTCCTCGGGATCCACCGCGCGAAACAGCAACTTCGCTCGTGATCTCCATCGAAGGCCACTTGGAGTCCGAAGCAGCGGCAGCAGCCGGAAGTTCCTTGAATTGCTCACGGTAGCTGCACATATTACACAACAGTTAGTATTGTGCAGGCCTCTTCAAATAATACAATTGGAAAAGTCTTCTTCACGTACCTCATCAGAAGCTCGAGCGTGTAGGTCACTTTTCCACCCGACTTTTTCTGAAGGGTAAGGCTCACGTCCGTTGTCTTCTCAACGGCAGCCGCTGCCGATTTATCTCCAGCATCTTCCGTAGCCTTGTCCTCCTTTGCCTTGTCCTCATCCTCTACAGCCAGCGCCTTCTGCTGCAGCGCACTCGAGGTGGTGTCTTGAGCAGGGGCCTTCTTCTTGGGGGAAATGGTCTTTGACTGTTTGACAGGGGAAGCTTCTTCGGTTGTCTCCTTGACAGTTGTTTGTGTAGTCGACTTAGGTGACGAAACCTTGCTATTGGTCGTAGTGGTTGTGGTTTTCGTGGTGGTGGTGGTCGTAGTGGAGGAACCAGCTTTGCTCGTCTCCGTCTTCTTTTCTACCGTCTTTTCCACAGGCGCCTTGCCAGCAGCAGCAGCCTGGGCCTTCTCCCTGAACTCCTTCGCAGCTGCAGATAGTGTCTCCTTGACATCCTTCGAACCATTCGTCGCCGTACCTGCAGCCACTTCCTTAGCAGGCTCTTTCTCGTTGGCAACCTTCTTTTTAGGAGACCTTTTAGGCGATTTCGAGGTGGGTTTCACCTCTCCATTCTGCTTCGCATCTGTTGGTGGGGCTTCCGGCACGGGGGGAGCAGGAGGAGCTTCTTTCGGCGGGGTTGACTCCTTCTTCTGCGGAGTGCTCTGCGCTGTGGTGCTAGTGCTAGAAACTGCCGCCTTGGCATCGTCAGCTGCAGCCGCAGAGCTGGCGTCGCTCGCACGTCCCGAGGAAGAGCCAGGCACGATCACTTTTCCTGTCTTGGGGTCTGTGATCTGAATAATGACCCGCTCACGCTTCGGCGGTGGCTGACGCTGCTGCGGCACTGGCATGGGCATCCCTCCCATACCCATGCCCATATCCTGCATGGGGGGCATGCCGTACATCGGAGGCCCACCCATATACTGGCCCTGCATCATGTACGGGGGCGGCATCTGCATCTGCATCTGAGGTGGGTAGAATCCCTGTGCTGCTGGGTTCATGGCTCCTCTGGGCATGTACTGCTGCTGGTGCATTGCTCCTCTGGGGGGTCCACGCGCACGTGTCTGATGGTGGTGGTGTCCTCCAGGTGGTCCTCGCATCTGCGGTGGCATACCTGGGCCAGGCTGACCCATAGGAGGAGCAGGGCCGTAGCCCATAGGACCATTGTAAGGACGAGCGTTCTGCAATAATACACCAAAAACGGGAAGATATTAACCTAAAGCAATGAAAAAAACAAAAAGATCGAGAAAATGACGCACGTGCTGCAGGTTGAAGCCTCCACCCTGCTTGAAGACGGGCGCGTTCACGTCCATGCCATCGGCTCCAGGAGGCGGTATCTGTGGGTGTGCAGGGGCATCATGTTGCTTGGGTCTGTACTCTGTAATTAAAAAATAAATAAATAAAAGAATACGTGGCAGTTTGTCAGTAAAAAAAAAAAAAAGTCTACTGAGACCAACAACGGACGCTCGAGCGTACCGAAGTGGTGCGGGTTGCCGCGCGGGTGTGGAGCGCCTCCGTTAGGGCCGTAGCCTCGGCCTCCGGGGTTGTTACTGGGATGCTGCGGCTTCATGCTTCCATCCAGCGAGCCGATCCCTAGTAGCGATTTACCTAAAGCTCTCCCCTTGTCGCGGGCGAGGGGGGCTCTAATGTGAGCCAAACGGGGCAGCCAACCAACGGCATGTGTAAAGGTGGTGTGGCACAAAAATAGCTTGAATTTTGTATGGAGCTCTTCTCCCGCCAAAAAAAAACACACACACACATTATCTGCGGAGAAACGCGGCGGCAATTGCTGCGTTCTCGCGTTCTTCGTCCTGTTGGCGATCCATGACTACAGAGCGGGTGGGAGAAGGTGTGGATGCTGTTGTGACTTGGTCCTGCATGTTGGCGATGGAGATCTGCAGGACAAGGCAAGAACCGATCTCAGTAACCACTGACCATCACTCACTATTGTCACAGATTGTGTGGCAATAGTGTACGTATCTTTCAAAGATACGACAATAAAATCGAGTTTCGCAGGGAGCTGCGCGGTACATTACCTCGTCCTGAGGCACCACGACGGGTGCGAACTCGTCCAGCTCCAGCTCGACATTCGAGTCCCAATGGAAGCGACTGGCGAGAAGTTGGCGCAGGTGGATAGCTTTCTGGCGGAGCTGGTAAAGACAAAAAACAATTACAGAGAGAGATGAGTTATCATGTTGTCAGCAAAACGGTTGGAGAAAGGGGTCCATCTGACGTCTACCTGTGGTGGAGAGGCGTCGTCTTCGATCAACTCGAGCAGAGACAGCAGGCAGGGACTCAGGAAGTTCTCGCTGGTCATTTCGTCTTGGAAAAAGTCTCCTGGGATCTACAGTACGCGGGCACCGAACATCAAAGTCAACAGAGTTGAAGCCATCGACACCACTTGTGTCTAAATGCACCTGCTCCAACTGCGTTTGGAAAAGCTTGATGAACGCGAGAAACAGCGACACGTGGGTGGAGAGCGCTCGCTCACACGAGCACAGAAGTGCAATGAACTGCGCAGTAGCCAGATACCCCACCGTTAGACAAAGTCGCATTCCATCCCTTTGGCAGCAAAGTTACCTGCTTCCACTGTTCAAGCGCTGCTAGCGATGACAACTGCAGGAAAACTAGGAACGACAGCTGCAGCTCGCCTATGAGCTCCTTCCAATCACCCCCAAACGCAGTTGTGATCAACTCTTCCATCCTCTCGCTGGACGACACGAAAGAGCCATCAAGCAAGGGCGTTAATGTCACTTGACGCATGCATCCTGTGGTATTTCAGCCAAACTTACCTCCGATCAAAGTGGTAAGCCGTTCTCGCCTCCGCAGACAGATCTCTTCTTGTTTTCTGCAGCGCAGTGAACCGCACCGTTCGCGGTAGATCAGGAAAGTATGGAATAACACCGTCAAGAGTCTTGGACGACGTTGCAGCATCTTCAACTGCGTCTCCGGGGAGAAGAATCGCACCAAACTCCACACCGCAGCGCTGCATGAGGGGATGTATCCGCAATATTCAGAATGCCGCATTGCATTAACTTCACAGCATGGATAGTCACGAACCTGCAAGACGGAGGTAGAAATATACTTTGATAGTCGTTGCCACGTCTTCAAATGCTGCTTCGGGTACGGCCCCAGTCCGCTATCAAGCTGGAATGACAGCACAACATCTGCAACACCAACCATATCAGATTCAATTCACTCCACCAACGAAGGTACCGCTGCTGAAAGGCAACGCACGTACGCTCGAGGTTCTCAACGTTCAGTCCTGGTCGTGGCGGTCCCAATTCCTCCTTCTCCAAGCTCCACTCGCGCACAATTACCTGGGCGTGTCTCTCCACATTAATGAAGAAGCCCTGGCGGATACCGTGTTCCTGCTCTCGAGAGCGGAAGAGTACAAAGTGGATTCCAAGCGGGAGGAACTTGACACCTTGGAACTTGGGACCAGTACGGAAGACCTCATAGTCCACACCGAATTCCGTGGCTGTGGGAACGTCCAGACACACAAGGAAGCCGCCAAGTGCAGCGCTGTTGCTACCAGCTACTGTATCACCACTGGGAGCCTTGCGGTCGCTGCTGTGGAGCACGCGAGAGAAGAGGTCAGCGGCGGAGTCGCCTCCATTGGTCTCATCCATCGAGTCTCAAAACAAAATATATTTTTGATAGGGTTACGCTGATGGGTTACACTGGGGTTACGCCAACTTCAACTTGCCCTTACATGGCTACAGCTAAGATGATACTGAAGCAGTATGACGCAATAGCTGCAGTCCTCAGGTCTTCAGCGCCCGAAGTAACGGGAGTGGAAGGTGTTTGGTCGAGTCGTGGGTTTGGAGAGACGTTAGGCCGGAGGTTGGGGATCGCCACGTCGTCGAAGGACCCACTGCTGCTCTCGCTGCCACCAAAGCTCGTCGTCTGCGAGTGGGAAGCAGATTGAGACGAAGCCATTGAAGAAGAAGAGCCACTACTGGCAGCCACTGGATCGAGGTCGGCCTCGCCCCCGCAGGTCATTGAAGCGAGTTGCTCCGTCGTGAAGCTGTTGGGGACGCCTGGGTGACTCGGGGACGTCGACGAGGACGCACCGTCAAAGCCCGTCGATGGCGACCAGGAGCAGCACGGATCGCCGAGCTCTTCGCCGTTTGTAGCGCCGTCACCGTCCGAGTCCGCTTGGCAGAGCTCCTTGGTCCACTGGTGTCCGGCAGCTGCGAAAGCCTTGCCAAACGCATTGGTGGCCCCTCCGCCCATGCCATTCGCGTGGCCCAGTGCAGCGACTCCGTTCACTCCGTTGCCGTTCGGGACAAGAGCCACGAACGAAGGGCGAGCGCTGGACAGCAGGAATAACGACGAGAGCACGCAGAAGCCCAAGGCAAAGTGCATGGTCGTGAGAAGAGAAGACGTCGAAGTTGCTAGGAGGCAGAAAACTGAGGAATGTGGAGAGGAAAGCAGCATAGAAGTCGCATAGCTGAGGTGGCCGTCAAGTGGCCATCAATCAGAGCATAAGCCCAAGAAGGCTCAGGCTTTGACCGTTTTTCGTGTGAAGCGCCGTTGCGACGGGTCATTCAGGTTCCTTTAGATTAGGCTAATCATGGCGTCTTGGGTGCGAATGGATGGATGGGTTTGTTGTGTGTGTGAGGGGGGGGGGGGGTCTAGCTAACGTAGAGGATGGCGCGCAGTTGATGAAGAACGTGAAGGATGGGTCTCTCATGAAGGGCGTGAAGGACGGATCGCGTCGGTAGGTGGAAGCCTCGCTAAGTGTAGAAAGAAGCATCATTGGTGGACTTATAACTACGTTTTATTAGTCTGAAGGATGAGATCGCTCGGTCTATAGGAGCCGGATCTGAAGGTGGTGTCGACCCCGCGTTGGCATTTCGCACGCAGAGGTGCGAGGAACGTGCTCCAAGTGTTTCTCTGTCTAGACTAACGGCAGTCTCTGCAGATTTAACCGCTACAACGATCGCCTGGAGGATCTTTCAAAGGCCATGACACACTACACCAACGCAACGCACACGTACGCTCAAGCCACAGCGCAACTGATGAATGCGTTCTCAGCGTTCTTCGAGTCTCAAATGCAAGACGCACAAGAAGCCTCAGCGGAGTCTGGCGACCAATCCCCTGGCATCAAGGCGCTCGCTCAGAGCTCTCTCCGTGTGGAGGAGATCCAGCAATCTCTGCAAGAGAACGTGTTTGGCGTGGCTCAGTCTCTCCAGTACCGCACAGTTGTGCAACCGCTGCAGGAGCTGCGTAGTAGCAACGCCACTCTGAGCCAACAGCTCAAGAATCTCAAGCAAAAGGTGCGAATCCAAAGGTTCAAGCAGACCCTGAACTCTTCTCGAACTTGATAGTGCCGTGTTCTTTGCAGCTCAGCGACCTCGACTCAGCGCAACGCAATGCCGAAGCGCAGAAAAGGAGTCCACCAGACTACGAGAAGGCGCAGCAGAAGCTTCAGGCTGCAGCAGCTTCAGTATCCGCCGTAGCAGACAGCGTCGACGCAGACATGAGCGTCCTTGAGGCTCGACGCGACTCGACACTGAAGAATGAGCTGCTCACCATCGTCGCAGCCCAAGTAAGTTGTCCTCATCCTCTCGAGAGTCGAGGCGGATGCACAGGAGAGAACTAAACTGCTCTTGTTTGCTCCCAACTCACAGATTTTCATCCATTCCCGCGCGAATGAACATCTCCAGCAACTGGTTCCGCTTCTTCCCGGTGTGGCCAAGCCGCTCGTGCTGCTACTCGCCGAGTCTGCCCGGCGTCGCCGGCCTGTGAACCCTGCGACGTCGGACGTGATGGGAGTGATCTCGTACGCTGGGGGTTTCTCTCGCGCCACTTTGGACCAACCAGTTCGCAGCCACAGAGACTCGCTCGATGACGTCGCTGCTGTGCATCCGATCTCCATTGCTCCGTTCAAGGTACAGTGCCCGTAAGCTCTAAAGCTTTTGCTCTCGTTATTTTAGGCTAATTCGCCTTCAAAATGGCCTACAGGAGATGCATTTCGCAGAGAAAATGGCAGCAGGAACGTACAGCCACCGACAGCAGTAAGCAGTCGACCACTTCAACATTGGGATGTCGTTCCCTGTGCTGGTGGTCCAGGCCAGTTCTGCAGTGTTGATTGTCCGGGCTAAAGTGCCCTTTTCTCTCTTACAAAAACACAATACATTCATTTTTATCCAATCAAATCAACTTTTTGAATTGTCTCCTCATTCCGGCGGATCGTGCGGCGCAGACGCCACCTTGAGACTCGAGCGAGTGACCATGCAGCCCATGACCCGCTGTGTGCGCCTGCTGGGCGCCCGAGGCTTCGCCAGCCACGCCAAGGCGCACGTGCACATGCCCGAGACCGCCATGCTCACCAACAACGTGCGTGTAGTTTGCATCTCTACAGGAAACAACTGCAACAAATTCTAATTCTCGTCTTGTCCAGGCCACGCACAAGTTCGAGCGCAAGGGCTGGGAGTACTCGGCCTACATGGGTATGCTGGGCGGCCCCATCGTGCTGTACCTGGGACTGACCAACGCCCCGGAAACAGACTCGGAGGTCTTCGCCAGGTAAGAAAATACGTACCAAGTCGCAAGAAAGAGATTGGTACTAAGTCCGTACTGTTTTCTTGTAGGGAGGAGGCGCTGGCTAAGCGCGCAGGTACGGAGTTCCTCGTGCGGCGCCCAACTGGCCCTTTGAACAAGCGCTTTCCCTTCAAGACCAGCGAGATCGGCGAGCCGCCGGTGCTGGATGAGGAGTAAAAACTTACGCTGGTGCTTTCTTGTCTCTCGGACTGCAGCAAACTAACGCCAATGACCTACTGACACAAGATAACAAGGAGTCTGGAGA
Source organism: Phytophthora multivora (assembly GCA_001314345.1). Classification (NCBI taxonomy): domain Eukaryota; phylum Oomycota; class Peronosporomycetes; order Peronosporales; family Peronosporaceae; genus Phytophthora; species Phytophthora multivora. Next base: position 38,554 of record LGSM01000185.1, on the reverse strand, counting down.
ATCTAAAGCTGCAGAAAACACCAACAAATGAGCAGGGTTTACTCTTTTGTCTAGTTGACTTTTCAGTGATACAGCCAAGTCCCACCTAGCACTGCTTCAGGAACGTCTTGATCTCGTCTGTTGTGCCGCAGCTCGTGGTTAAAACGTCTTTCGCACCGGTTTGCTGCCGGATGAGACCCCCAAGCACGCCGCCGACGCCCAGTTCCAGGAAGTGGTCCACGTTCTGGTCCACGCAGTAGTCGACACTGTCGCTCCAGCGTACGGCGTGCACCACCTGCTTCTCCAGCACCTGTGCGACTTCCTTGGGTGTCTTGGACGTCGCCTCGGCTTCCACGTTCCAGACGATTGGCACCTTGGGTTCGTGGAGCTTGCCGTCACGTAGAAGCTGGTCCAGATGCTCGTGCAGCTCCAGCTTGGCAGGTTCCATCAGCGAGCAGTGGAACGGTGCACTCACGTCCAAAAGCACCGCACGGCGAGCCTTCTTAGTGGCTTTCGCTTGAGCAATAGCCGCGTCCACAGCCTGCGCGTCACCGCTGATCACCGTCTGCTTGCTCGAGTTGTAGTTGGCCACTTGACACACTTTGCCCGTGCTCGCAGCAGCTTCTTGACACAGGGACTCGGCGTCTTCAGGACGAACAGGCATGAGTGCAGCCATGGCCCCAACGCCAGGAGCTACCGCTCTCTGCATGGCCAAGCCACGGAGGTGCACGAGATGTGCAGCATCCGCGAACTCGATGGCCTCAGCGGATACCAAAGCCGAGTACTCGCCCAACGAGTGGCCCAGGGCGAAGTGCACGGGCGGCAGCTCCGTCTCGTGCTGTAAAACTCTCAGTATGGCCACTGACATGGACAGCAGCGCCGGTTGAGCCACGTGCGTGGGCGTGAGCTCTTCAGCTGGACCTCCCGTCATCCGACGCTGTAGACTAAGTCCTGTGGCCTCACTAGCTTCTTCCAGCACGTCGCCCACGATGCGCGGCCAGTCTGCGAGCAGGTCCTTGCCCATGCCTACACGCTGACTGCCCTGGCCAGGAAACACGAGCGCGAGCCGACGCAGCGCCATACTGAGACTGGGTCCGGCAATTGGATTTGTGGCGGTACCTTTTCGTACACGAGACGGTCTCCGATCTACTGGTGTATGCTGGGGACTTCTTGTTGATTTATCTCGCCTCGCTATCCGATACTGCCTGCTATGGATGAATATGTTTGTGCTCCTTTGTCAAAGGGATTGGGCCTTCGTTCTACCGGCGACCTCCACGGTTGTTGTCGTTATCATTGCGATCGCGTCGACGTCCGCCATTTCCACCTCCGTTACGCCCACCACGGTCTTGACGTCCGCGTCTGTTACAAAGCAGAAAAATGTTAGAACTCGATACTTCACTAAAGCATCGCAAATTCCCTTACGCTTGGTCACGCTGCTGCTGGTTCTTGTTGCCATCGCCATTGCCGCCCTTGTTCTTCCGTTTGCGCTTCTCCTCGTGTCCGTTGCCACCATCACGACGTCGTTTTCCTTCCGGTGCGTTGCCAGTAGGCGTCTCGCCCTCATTTGTTGACTCGCGCTCACGCTTGCGGGACGAAGACACCAGCGACACGATCTTCCGTGCGCCTCCAGTTGGCGTACCAGCTCCGGTTGGTGAAGCTCTTCCGCCTGGCGACGCTGTTGTCGGGGATGGCAGTGGAGGCCGCATACGGTCACGCCCCGCAGGTCTGTTGCTGTTGCGCTCTCCAGATTGCTGCTGCTCCTTCGCCTTCGCCTCCTTTTCAGCTGTAAGTTGACGGCGCAATGCTGCCTCCGATTGCTCAGCCGGTCGTGCTCTCTTGCGATTAACTTCCGGGGCGGGAGACTCCGACTCGCGCTCTGATCTCACCCCTCGGTTCGGCTTATTCGACTCGAAGTCCCGGTCTGGCTTCGGTGAGGATCCGGCTTCGTTAGTAGCGTCTTCATTCCGTGCTGGACTTGGCCTGGATGCTTCCGGTCTTCTTGAATTCGTTGCCTCGACTTCTTCACGGCCTTGGATCGAGCCGCGGTTTCTCGGGTTGCGTTCATGACGTTCATGACTGCGACTGCGGCTGCTTTGGTGCGCGCTTCCTTCGCGTTCGCCTCGCGCTCTACGATCTCCTTCCCCTCTTCCACCACGGTTAGCTTGGCTCCGTTCGCGCCCGCGTTCACGTTCGCGAGAGGAGCGACGGTTATCATTGTTGTTACCACGATCATCGGCACGATCTCCTGATCGACTGCGGCGTGGAGCTGGGGATTTCTCGTGTTTGCGGGATGCCGACCCACTGCGTTCGCGTGAATCGTTTGCCCGGCTGGCAGCAGAGTTACCGCGTCCACCAAGGGCAGGGGAATCCTCGTTATCACGGTTGTCTCGACGACCGCGCCGTTCTTCACTCACACGGGGCTCAACCGAGCCGTCGCGACGATCTTCACGGTCTCCACGATCACGACGGTCATGAGGAGGGTCAGCCGACCCACCCCGTCCTCCACGGCTTTTCCGATCCCGATCTCCACGACTTCGTTCTGCATCTCGCTGCTTCGTCCTGGCTGGATTACTATCATTGTTGTTGTTGCTACTGCTTTTCCCCATCACAATTTCGCCACTTTCCAGTTCTTGACTTTCCACACGGCTGAGCGCTGGTTTTGTGGAACTCTCACGCTTGCTTTGGCTGCGCTTGTCGTCATCCTTCTCTTCTTCGTCAACAGAGTCTGTTGCATTTTTGTCGCTGTTGGGCGTCGCGGTAGTCGAAGGTTTCAGTGGGGCGTTGCGGGTGCGTAGCATCTTGTCGTCGATAAGTGACGCCTTACGCTTCGTCAGTAGAGCAAAGTATCGCTTGGCCATGATCTTGATATCCTCACGGTCTTCGTTCGTCAGCTTTTCCACAATTCCCAGAATTACCTCAGCCGTTCCACGGCCTGCCGGAAACACGTCGATGAGCTTCGTAAGAACCACGAGCGTGTTACGGATGGGCATGTACTCGCCACTCGAAAGCGCCGTTGTGTACACAAGTTCCAGCTGCTTGTGCCAGCGGCCGTACGCCTGTTTGAATTGGCGGTGAGCAAGTCCCTTCTTGTCATCGTTCAGATCCACGCTCAAGCCTATCTTGCCGTGAATCGCTTCTTCATCGTACGTCGCGCCGTTCTGGTACCAGCGCAAAATGAGGCCCAGTGTCTCTTTCATGAAAATACCGAAGTTGCTCGCCTCGCGCTCCGTAGCGCACAACACGATCGCCGAGATCTTGAGGTTCACTTTGTGGATGTATTGCAGAGTACTCACATGCGGCGTAGCAAACGAATGAAGACGCTCCATGAACTTGGCAGCGAACAGCGCGTCTTCAGGCGAGATGAGAGCACGTGGGATTACACATTTCTGCAGTAGCTCATCGATTGCAGTCCGGCGGTTTGTCGGTTCATCCTTGAAGAACTTTCCCTTCATCTTCTCCAGCCGCTCGTACACGCGCTTGCGGTGCGCCACCTGGTCCTTCTGCTCCGTGGTCAGCACGTCGATCATCTGCGTCGTTTTCTCCTTCAGTTTCTTCCTCTCACTCGCACTGAGCGACGCATTTGCACCAGAGGAAACGGAGTTGCGCAGACGCAGAATCTCGGATTCGTACTGCTGGAACGGGATGTGGATATCGTACAGCTTCAAGCCCCAGAAAGTCGCGTACAGTTCCGGTGTTAATCCGGCAAAAGGGTCTTCAGGCTTGCTGTCGGGTCCATTGTTGATGCGCAGAGCGTCATTGACATCCTTCAGGAAGTCGGAGTTGTACATGTACCAACACTTTTCGTCACTAGATGAACCGTTGGATGCCGCCCCGTTGCTTGCTGTATCAGAACCGCCAGTGGCGTGCACACCCCGCGGAGCAGTTTGAAGTATCGGATCGTCACTGCGCATTGCCGGACGACAGAGTGACATAGCTAGCTCCGGTTGGATGTTGTAGTCGCGGACTAGCGTCGTGATGGATGGCAGCATTTTTCGGTATACCAATGGGTCTACCACACCACCCAGGAACTGCAGCAGCTGGCTGAGCGTGAGCTGACAGGTATCGAAGACGCGTCCAAGCAGCTTCAAATGCGGAAGCTCTCTGTCTTCGTGATATTCAATGCGACTGCGCATCTGGCAGATCAAAATACACAGCGGCAACGCCAAATTCCTCTTGATCAAAGCATCACGCAGTTTCGGGATGGCTCGACGGTTCTGGAACTTCGGATCTGTCGGCTCGTACCAGAGATGTGGGCCGCCAGCCTGGGCTTCCAGTTGACTCACCGATATATCCTCCAGGCTCAAACACGAACCCATTTTCGTCAACAGTTCACTGAGCACAACGAGATCAACAGATGCCCAGTTTTGGAGGCGTTGGATGAGATACTGCATGAGACCCGCTAGCTCCACGGTGGGGTACTTGCGGTAGAAGCTGCCCGAGAAATTCGCAAGTGATGTCAGCCAAAGGGAGACGTGGGTGCCGTCTGACTTCATCGACTTTTGCGGCCTTGACAGTTCACTCACGAGAACAAACGATAGCACATCCATCCCCAACGGTGTAACGAACTTGAAGGAATCCACCACGGGCTGGATCAGGTTGTCGTACGACTGGATCTGTCGTAGCATAGTACGGAACACAATCAACGGGTTTGAATGCGCCACGTGGGTCAGACTACGAGCCGACAGCTTCGCTCGGTCTGCTGTGAGCCGCCGCATGACGCCACGCGTGCTCTGCACCACTTGTGCCTCCTTTAGACGCAGCTCCGGGTACTTGTCGTACGCCTCGAACCAATGTAGGTACATACGATAACGTTCATCGCATGGCAAGCCCTTGATCAGATCCCAAACTAAAAATGACGTACTTGGGTTGCACTCCTGCAGAGACATCGCAGGAAGAAACGAATTCACCAGCAGCGACTTTACCTTGTCCAGGAGAGCCGTATCCTTAGTGTCCTTGTCTTCAGAATCAGTGGCTTTCTTGGTGTGGTCATCGACTAACTTGCCGACAATACGCAGCAGTTTAACGAATAGGAACTGATCATGGTACAGTTGAGGACCAATCATGTCCACAATCGGGAAAACTTCGGACACACAGTCTGCTAGTGTAGCCACGCGACGAATGCTGCGGTTGCTCGTACTTGTTTGAGGTGTTGATGTCTCCATGAGAGCTGTGGATGCGCTGCTTTTCTCACTGACAAGCTGGAGACTGCGCGAAGAGAGCGATGCGTACACCTCTTCAACCATCGCATTCACTACAGCACAGAGCTCCGTTGTTAGAGGTGTAAATGCGAGGGGGTTCACACCCCTCTTCTGGAACCATGCAATCATTTCAAAGGCTCGTTCCCGTGCGCCAATCTCGAGAAGGCCAATAATCAATCCGTACACCTGGTTGTGCTCTGCATTCTTCTTGCGCTTCTCGGCAGCAGCAGCTGCTTCATCTTCGCCCTCCGCCTTGTCGGAATTTTTCTTAGCAGCGAGACTAATTTGGCCAAACGAGCCTGCCTTCTTGATCAGTTCCTTTTCGTGCTCCACAGATGCCTTGACAATCCCTTGGCGAGACGGAGCCAAATGCGGCAGGAGAGCATCCAGCTCCAGAAGACCCTTATTTAGCAACGTCGCAGCTAGCCGATAGAGTGATCGGGGCGTCGTGAGGCCCTCCGCAGCAGGCGGATCCCGCTTGTAGAACTGGAACTTGAAGCCCATGATGTGAGGCAAACTTTCCCTCTTGAAAATGCTCAAAAGCTCCGCAAAGCAGTCGTTCCTCGGGTGCATCTCGTAGGCGTCCAACACCAAGTCCAAGACTCGGTTGGCGTCCAGATCAAAGAAGCCAATGAGTGCTATCAAGTCTGTCCTCGTGGCTTCAAGCTGGCTCTTGGTTACGCCCGTGTGCAGTAGACACAGCACTTTGGAGAAGCCCTCGGTCTCTTCCCGCAGCAGATTATACTTGGTCTGTGTGTACAGCGTCTTCGTATTAATACGGATCATCTTCTTGGCCAAAAGTTGCGGCTCTTGCACCAGCTCCGCGTCGTGTAGCAGATCGAATTCCAGCGATCCCTTGAGGTGCACGAGGGACAGGAGCTTCTCGTCCGCAATGGCCTTCACAAGAGCAGAAAGGTTGCGCCACTCCCGTGACGTGTGGCGCTCGTGGCCTCGTTCGCTCGCTTCCACCTCATGGGCAGTGACCCAGAGCAGATCCGTTAGCAAGTCGCAGGCCTTGGGGTGTTTGGGCAGCTCTACTTCCTTCAGGAGTCCCAGAACCTCCTGCTTGGTCAGTTTGGCACGTAGAACGACCCACACCAGCTCGTACAGCAGGCGTGGCAGGTCTGCAGCAATAATTTTTCAGTATTAAAGTGTAATAAATAGTATAATAAACCGTTAAACGCACCAGAATCTGCTTCTTGAGCGTTAAAATCACTAATAGCGCGGGTTAACTGCGTCCGGCTGCAGAGGGGAAAGCGTCAGTTGTGCGGCGAATTAGCGGGTGAAGCGGAGCTACGTACACGTCGGAGCGGCCGTTGTCCTGCCAGTGGTGCAGCGCTCGCTCGCCGATGAGCGTGAGGCCCTTGCGCCCGTGCTCCATCTCTCGATCTTGCGGCCTCCGCGCTCCAGTATTTTTCATACTGAGCTTTCAACTCTAAAGGGGGAGTCTATTTGGTGTATTTTACATCAGATATAATTGACAGGAATAAAGTATTCATATGTGTCGGAATGATGGTACCTATACAGTTTCTATGTGTAGCTCCTCAGACGTACAGCAGATACTGCGAGCAGAAGAAAATGGTGAACTGCCGCGAGATGAAGGCGAAGACGTGCAGCAGCAGCACGCACGCGTAGATGGCTACAATTGCAACGACCGTCATCACGTCCAGTTCGTGTGGGGCGCTCACTGAGTGGCCATTAATGGAGTTCGCGTCAGGCTCGGACTCGCCACCCAGCTGCATCGCCATCGCGAAGGTGTTCTGCAGCGACCACACGAACATGAGCGCTGCAATCGCCCCAGGGACACCCGCTGCCACCAGCTTCACTCCGCCGAAGTAGAGCTGCGCGTAGATGCCATAGAGCCCCTCCTCCTGCTGCATGCGGACGGACGGACCGTAGACTGTTACACGCTCCCCTCGAGGCGACACGAAGTTGAACAGTGCGCAGTCCAATTGCAGCAGACCACGCAGCACTCGCGTCTCCATACGGCGGAAGCGATTGGCGCAGGCAGTGACAAGCGACAGCGGCAGCTTGGCAACGTACAACACAATGACGACCATAAGTGCGACCGCCGAGAAGACGAAGTTTGCGGCGTGGAACAGCAGCGTCTTGTACGTCATGAGCTGGAACGGGGCGGACAGCAGAAGCCACACAAACAGACACTCCTCGGAGCACGTATGGCAGGCTCGCTCGCACAGGTTGAGGCCAGGTTTGTTGCGTCCCATCTCGAATTCGGACTCAACCTCGATCACCGACACCTCGAAGGTGCCGTACTCGTCGCTCACAACGGACCTCAGGTCGCGCATGTCGCTCGAGAACTCGATGAGCCCCGGGCCTGAGGCTTCCTGGTCGGCCAGCGCAGCCATTCTCTCTGTTTAGTGCTGGATGTGGCTGTGACCAGTGTTGCTACAGCGCAAAGACGTCAGCGCTGAGACCTTCAAGCAGACCGTGCTCCCTCTCTCCCACTGCCGTTGCCAGGTGGCGCTCGAGTCGTGGTCGACGATATCAGCGGCATGACGCACTTGGCTCGAATGTGCCATGCGAGACTTTCCCTATGGTGCACTGGACACGAACACGTACGCGGCTTTTATCGAGGTGCAATGTCGCATATTAATTGCTGTAGATAATGAAAATGCGGCTTTAAGTGAAGGTTGAAGGTATTCAACGAATGGACAGTAGTCTTTATTTTGGCCAATAACAGAACCCAACAAACCCCAAGCAACACATTGCACGAACACGACGATGAGCGCCAGCGAGAACTACGACGACGTGTGGGCCAAGTACTTCGACTCGAAGGAGGACCTGGCGCTGCCCAATGGAGACGTTCGTAGTGCTCCATCTCTCTGTAGAGATTCGACCATGTATTGACCACTGTTCTCTCTGCTTTAAGACTTTCCGCGTGTATCGCGCTGGTTCTCAGGGCCCGCACGTGGTGCTGCTACATGGCGGAGGCTACACGTCCATGACCTGGTGTCTTGCAACAGTAATACATCGAGTGAAATGCTACATTTGTTGTCTGTTCACTCACTTATCGCTGTAATGTGTAGGCGATGCTAAAGGAGACGTGTACAGTACACGCTTTCGACCTACGTGGCCACGGCCAGACCCACACGAGCCGCGACGACGACTTGTCCATTGACACACTGGTGCAAGACACGCTACAGATTTTAGACCGTGTACTCCCACCCATGACTCCGAAGACTGATGAAGCTCCTGACTCAGGGAACCCCCAGACCATCATCGTCGGCCACAGGTACGTGTTAACAACAGTTGCGGCACATTTGAATGGGGAACTGATCTCACACCTGCTGCAATACCATTCAGTCTGGGCGGTGCGCTTGGAGTTCGGGTAGCTGCTACAGGAAAAGTGCCATCTCTAGTGGGCGTAATGGTGATCGATGTGGTGGAAGGCACGGCGATGGCATCCCTGAAGCACATGGGCGCCATTCTTGAAAGGCGTCCGTCTCGCTTCCGTTCCTACAAGGATGCGATCCACTGGGCGGTGCACAGCGGCACTGTCCACAACCGGGAAGCAGTCGAAGTTTCGATTCCTTCGCAGTTGAAGCAGCTTGAGGATGGTTCGCTGGTGTGGAAGACGGACCTGGCTAGCAGTGCAAAGTACTGGCATGGTAAGCGCTCACTCCTGTGTTCTACTGGTGGTTGTAGTACTAAATTGCGCTCTGAATTGTCTATAGATTGGTTCATTGGTCTCTCGAAGCAGTTTTTATCGCTGAAGGAAGCCAAGGTGTTGGTCTTGGCAGGATCGGACCGCTTGGACACTGAGCTCATGCGTGGCCAAATGATGGGCAAATTCGAGATGAGACTCATGTATTCATCGGGCCACGCGATTCAGGAAGACTGTCCGCACGAGGTGGCAAATGCCATCTCCGAGTTCTGTGGCCGCTGCGCACGTGACATTAGTGGCAACATCTTTGGCCCCAACGGCGTACCCCAACAACCCAGTAAGGACACGATGTTGGCGGAGCGCCTCGCGAAAGCGCGTGCGATGATCCCGAAGGAGGGAGTTCACCACGCTGTCCATCCCAATAAGCTCCCACCTCAGTAAATGTTCGCAGAAACATTGCTGTGTAATTGTTGCCTCAGCGAGGCTTACAAGTATGGTAGGCAGGTGGCCAATTGACCTCTAACTCTAAACGCATAATACGTTGAATGTTTGCACAGACCTCGCAACAAAGTGCCGCCCTCCGGAGTGCATCACCTGTGAGCTCTTCGCGTCGATGGCGATTTCGTGCGCCAATCCGTCCGTTGTGGATCGACGCTCCTTTTTAGCGGCCACAGGCTTGATGGCAAAGCGACTGTCACCGTAGACAAACACGGAGCCCACGACGAGGAAGACACCGCAGTAGAAGGAGAAGGTGGCCGTCTGGTCGAACATGTAGTTGGAGATGATGCACGAGAAGATGAGCGAGAAGGACGTGCCGAAGTTCTTGACGATGTTGTCCGAGTAGCGCACGACGGCGGCGATCGTGAGTCCTCCAACGGCCTGCAGGAAAATGACTGCGAAGACCGACGGGTGGAAGCCGTGGAAGAAGCCGTTCGTCCACACTTCTCCCAAGTTGCGCACCAGGTCGAACAATGTGACGCCTACGGAGATGGCGGACAGCTGCAGGTTTCGCGTCCACAGCGGGTCCAGAGTCTGTTGGGTCTGCACTGCCTTGTGCGACTTCATGACGCGCTCGAAGTAAGCTGCAGCGAGGCCGGAGTTGATGGCGAGTCCGATCATGATGCAGATGCCGATAAATCTCTTGCTGCTCACTGCTTCGTCTACGTGTTGCGATGCATTCGGTAGTCGCGAGTAGGAACAGATGGCAACGCCAGCCATTAGCGCCACCATGGCGCACCATTGGACGATACTGAAGCGGCGGTGCAGCAGGACGATCATGAACATGGCCGTGGTGATGATCTTGAGTTGGTACACGATCTGGTACGTGGCCACGTCGACGTAGTCGTAGGCGACAAGGGCGAACATGTTCTGTAGGGCGTAGAGGAAGGCGAGCACCGCCATCTTCGTGAGCCCCTTCCTGTCTGCGAACACTTCGATCTGCAGCGTACGAATGGACGCAGGGACGTTGCCGCGCTTGGTCTTGAGCAGCATGAGGTAGCACAGCAAGAACTTGAGCATCTCCACGAGCAGAACGACGGAGCTGGGGCGGTACTTGGGTCCGGCCGTAGCGCGCGAGTACTTGGACACGATGGACAGTGCTGTGTTCTGCAGCACGAGCATGACGAAGCTCACGTGTTTGAGCGAGATCCCCATGGTGGAGGAGGGGGGGGGGGCTGTGGCTCTGGGACGGGAAGGGAAGGACGCACAGTGAGCGCAGGCTGCGAGTGATACGTCCGCCGTTTTACCGCGTTCCAGTCTGACTACTGGGCGTGAAGTTTGCCGGTTCAGAATAAGGTGGTTGGGGCGATACAAAATCCTAGTCAACTGCACAAAATAAATCGAAACGCAATTAAACGAATCGACCAATCATCGTACGCTTGTAGTTCGTACTTAAGCGGTCGGATCCATGGAATTTGAAGAGCTTCATCCGTAAGAACGTCATGGCGTCTGGGTTTGGCGAGGTCGGTGTGTGTGTGTGTATGAAGACGGACTTGATCTATTTAACAGCTTACCGTGTGCATACTTAAATGCTGCAGCTGGTGCTGGTGGTGGGGGACACCCACATCCCGAATCGGGCGTCGGAGATCCCGGAGAAGTTCCAGAAGATGCTGGTGCGGAGGCTTCTACAATGCTTTGGCCTGTCAGTTCCTTAGGTCTCAGTGCTGCACATGTGTCCAGGTCCCGAACAAGATGCAGCACGTTCTCTGTACTGGTAACTTGGTGACGAAGGAGCAGTTTGAGGAGCTGCGCGACTTGGCGCCCAATGTTCACGTCGTGGCAGGAGACTGCGACCAGGTGAGCAGCTCTTCGTGTTGCACAGATTGGAGCAGCACTAACAGTTATTGCGTGTTTGCCGTTGGCGTGTTGCAGGAGGGGCTGTACCCCGAGACGAAGGTCGTCACTATTGGCCAGTTCCGGATCGGGCTCTGCCATGGACACCAGATCATCCCGTGGGGAGACCAGCACAGCCTTGCAGCTCTGCAGCGAAAGATGAACGTAGACATCCTAGTCACAGGCCACACCCACGTGTGAGTGCTGCAGTGTTGAAAGAATCCCCACTGAGGCGCTTGCACTCACATTGCTGTGTTGTATGCAGGTCACACATTCGGACTGAGCAGGGCAAGTGGTTCGTCAATCCAGGCTCCATCACAGGCGCGTTCAGCAGTTTTGCCAGTGACGTCACTCCGAGCTTCATGCTCATGGCGTTGCAGGGGCCAAAGGTCGTGGCCTTCCTCTACGAGCTCAAAGGCGACAACGTCGTGGTGTCCAAAAGTGAGTTCACCAAAGAAACGTAATCTCTTAAGCTTCAGTGGGGAATCATTGTCTTGTTTTACTTCGAGCGGTGTGTACTGTTGCTATTTCTCCGTTCTCAGTGGGGATCATCGCGCTGCAAAAAGACCAGGGAGGTGCTTCCTGGTGTCAATCCTGTGTTGCTATGCTACTTACATCTTCGGCCTGCAGCTACGACTGGTTCAGCTCTGCTTCGAGGTCCTCAAAGAACACGGCGGGATCTAAAATCACGGGGTTTGTCACTCGGGGTAGTACGCTCACCTTGTACGCCTCGTATCGCCGCCACATTTCAAAGCCACGAAGTGTGTGCTCCATCTCCTTCAGCAAATGCTTGCGTATGGCAGCGTCTTTGCTGCTGTTGCTGTTCAGGTTGCTGTTTGGGTCGATCGGCGGGGTCAGGCCATTCTCTCGAGACTCGGGTGAACGCCCAGGAGTGAACAGTTCCGAGTAGAACGACTGCAGCTTGCGGTGCTGCAGCCGGTAGACTGTAAGGTGTACTACTGACGCCATCTTGCACCCTAATGCAGCTAGCCGCATGCTGCCTGCATTCTGGAACGCGCGAATGGTGCTCTCAATTAGTGAGGTCGTTTGGGAGAGCGTCGTCACGCAGTTGTCGCCGTATGAGTGCGCATGCTGGACATCGTTCTGCTCCTGGTACGCCACCTTCACCTCCTGCAGCTTAAGCGCATACTCAAAGAACTTGGCACCGGACCGTAAGTAATACTTCCCCTGCGTGATCTGTACTCCCGTGCCACGCTCAGTCGAACCTCGGCGGTTTCCTTCGTGCTTCAGTTTACGTGCCTCGTCCATTAGTTTTGCAGACTCGTCGCGCAGCTTTTGTACATCACTTCCGGGTGTAAATGTGATCGTGAAGACACCAGCAGGTGGCGCTGGTTCTGCAGCTTGCAAGGGCTCCTTCTTCACCACGTCCGGTTGTTTCTTCACATCTTCGGTCTTCACTTCCTTTTCTTTTTTCACAGGAGCCTCCTCCACCTTTGGCGCTTCTCCAGTCAATTTCTTTTTACACACTTCACACAACGCTGGTGCACTGGGTGCGTCTGGAGCAGAAGGAATCTTCGGTGGTGTGAGATTATTCGTGGAGCCATTCGACGACGACGTGGCCGATTTATTGGCATCAGCATCCTTGGAACCCGATGCAGAATTTTTGCGTTTGCTGCTGCTTTTGCTCGACTTGTTGCTCGACTTACTGTGCTTGCTTGACTTGCTAGACTTGGTGGATTTACTGGACTTGTTTGACTTACTTTTGCTCGGAGTTGATTCCGTAGGTTTGTCACCTCGTGCTTCACTCGCCTCCACAGAAGGAGGCTCCTTCCATGTCACCCGCTCTACATCTCCTGTAGCAAGCCTCCGTCGGAACTCCTCATGGCGGGGAGATGATTCATCTGTAAACGCATCTACTGGCGTCTCGCTGTTACCTGTGTGCCGTACGCTGAGCAAACAGTCTCGTACATATGTCGACATTTGCTTGTAGTACTCCGAGTCCGGGCGATGTCGTTTCCGCGCGCGAACTGCTTTGATCGGGTAGGAAGGACTACTAACTTTATGCCCGTGCATCGCTTCGACGTGCACTGGGGGCGTAGCAACAGCCGGCTCCTCCTCAACCTCCATTGCGGTCACTCCACGTTCCTCTTCGTCGTCGCTGTCTGCAACGGACAACAAGCTCTCGTCATCCGACTCGTCAGCATCAGACGCTGGTCCGCCTTCAATAGGCAGCACTTTGCCGCGCGAAATGGCCGGCGGGAATCGAAGCTGCTTGCCCCTTCCCACACTAGCGGGCATCACCTCCACAGCCACTGGAGTGGCGTCTTGACTGGTCCTCAGGGCTTCATCTTCCTGCTCGTCTTCGGATGACAGCGGGGTGGACGATCCCACGTCGGAGGACACTGCCGAGTCGCCCGAGTCGGACGCGGCGCCGTCTCCGCCAGCAGTTCGGCCGTGCAGAGCGGCCTCTTTACTGGAGAGGGCGCGACTGGGCGCGTTCTTCTTGGACGACACAAACTTCCGCTTAGCCATCTAAAGACACAATAGCATTAGGTATAAAGAGAGCAGCGCAACAACCTCCATCCCCGGACTTTCGAACACCGGCACGCACCTTTTTTCCTAGCTACTTAACGGCTTGACGTGTCTATTTCGGGTCTTGAGCGGCTTCGACCAGCGTTCACAGCAGTTCTGGGCCCACAGCGCGTCTTGAGCGGCGCTAGTGACGTCGGGAACGGCCGGGAGCGAGGGGGAACTGGCTGGCGAGGGAGCGGAGACTCTCACCAACGCCCTCGCACTCGCTTTTCCGAGGGTTTTGGGCCCTGGTAAGACGCTAAAAGGCTCTTAGACACGGAGAGAACGCGACGCGCTTGGCGCTGGGACGATGCCGACCCTGCTGCCGCCTGCCTGGGCTTGTTAGGAGTTCCTACTGCCGCGCGATGTCAGCAACAAGGAGTGGGTAAAACGCAAAAGCCCCCCAAAAAGTGAGGGCAAAGCAAAAAATGATGTGGTGCACGCCATAACTATTTTCACAGGGGTATGTACAATACATAAACAGGTGATGTATGCCACACAAATGATGTGGCAGACACATTTTCTTGTGCAGTTACATTGGTACACCGCAGCTTTTGACAGTCAGTCACAGCGTCAAACTGCGTCTAACCGCCCAAGTCGAAGCCGATGGACATTGTCACCACCTCCAACTTCCACGCCACGCTGCTGCCAGGTCTGGTGAGCGTCGTGTTCGTGCCGGCCGAGCACATCCGCCACGGCAGCTGGCCGCTGCTCAAGTGCGTGAGATGCTGTGAATGTGCGGAATCGAGCAGAGCAGGCCGACTTACGGGTCCCAACTGACGGTTTCTTGCCTAGTTTGCTGCTGTACAGCGGCTGCAGCTTCGACGACAACGAGGGCGGGTGTGTACGCGCCGAAAGTCACGTCTGTCGCTCTATGCAGACGGAGATCTTCTCTATTGTATCGGACAAAGAGGGCGCCACGCTCTTCATGGACCCGAATGGAGTCGACATGTTCAAGCGCGCGGTGCGTCAAGTTTAATCCGCCGAAACGGTGGAGCAGGCACTAATGTTGCTTGGTATTTTATTGCAGGGCATGGAAGACTTGATCACCGTTGCGCCGCAGTCGTGGCGAGCGATTCAGGTGAGTTTTGCTTGTGACGTCTAGGAAGTGACCTATGAACTGATTGTGTTCGGCTTTTGCCGTTACGAGTAGATCCACTTGGGCCCAATGGTGGCCGAGTTCCCGGGTGTGGTGAGTTTCCTGTCCAAGCTGCTGGCCGACGAACACATCAGTATCCTCAACATGAGCACGTACGACACAGACGTTATCTTTGTCCAAGAGATGCACTTGGAGAATGCCATCGCGTGTCTTCAGTCCAAGTTATCCAGAGGATTGCACGGATTGAAGGAGGTGGGCATCTTAGTTGTGTCTACTGTATGTTGCTTGCTTGACTGACACTCAAATGCTGGCGCAATGTCACAGGCCAAGGATGCTGAAAACGCGCTGTCTGATCGGGAGTCGATGTCACTTACTGACTCTGGTGAAGAAGTTGGTGCCCTAGTTGGCGCTTCTCGTGTGGGGGACGGGCAGTATCTCACAGGTACGAAATGGATCGCTCTTTTTATTGGTATATTATTCAAGAGTTCTAATAAAAAAAGGAATATATCTGCAGTGTATCCGGAGTCGCTCGTTCTTGTGAGACTTCAGAAGGACGCCCTTCGTGCCAGTGCTTACGGGCTCACTCAACTCGTGCTGTTGTCGACGGGGTCAACGTCAAGTGAAAGTGAAGGTGAACCGTTGGGACAAACGGGTGAAATGTCCTTTTGGTGCTGCTGTGAGACGGCTGAAGAGGTGAGCCTTATCATGGACGAGCGCTGTTTGGCATCGTTCGAAGAGGACTCGCTGATTGTGTCGCCTGATCGATGGCGTGCCATCAAGCTTAGCGGACGCGCATACGGCTTCGATGAGACTGGTGTGGTGGCAGTGATGTCTGGCTGCAGTACGGATACCCAAGTCCTCAACGTAAGCTGCTTTGGCTCCAATGTAGCTTTTGTCCTGGACGATATGCTGGACGATGCGATTGAGACGCTGTGCTCATCACTGGACATCTCTCGGGTGGAGAGATAAAGATCGACATTCAGTTACTATTCAAGAAATAACCATTTGCACGTGTAGGTGGATACCACAGGAACAAGTGTACAGTAGGACTTCAAATGAAGGGATAGTAGCGCCAAAGGCATATACTACGTAGTAGCAGTTGATAAAACTCGTCACTTGCAGTTTTGGGAAGGCCCTGCTGTGCGTATGAGAAGAAAATATCCGAGAAATCACACTTTGTTCAAGAAGTACGTTTCAACAAGTTCAGCAACGATCAAACGCGGGGCTTGGTGGGTCCGTCACGCGAGTATCATTTTACACGAGCATCGAGGGATCTGGAGCTCTCTATAGCTCCACACCCTCCTGCTTCCGCTTTTCCGCGAGCAGCATCGTCCGCCTCTCTTTCAATGCGCCAAGCTCACTTCTGATGTCGTTCCTTCGGGCATTAATTTTACGTAGAGCGTCACCCTCAGGTTTCTGTGCCAGGCTTTTGGACACAGACGCTTGCTCCTCCTTCAGGGTCTTAATCTTTGCATCCACCTCGCTCAAAGCTGTCTCCATCTGCAGAAGTCGCACCATAACAGTCAACACCCCAGTCTACTGAATCGCGAGCTCAAATAGGCAACGTACCTTCTTCTTGGATTTGAACTTCAGGTCAGCCTTCTTCTCTACCACTTGGTTAAATAGTGCCTTGCTCTCTTCTTCGACAACGAGACGGTGCTGGCGCACCGCCTCCAGCTTCGCGTGCAGCTGCCGCACCCTGTCCATTTCATTTTTGAGATCCTTGGCGACAGGATCCTGCAAGTCCACATTTGCCTGAGCTTTGTGCTGTTCCAACCGCTTCTTCGCGTCCTCAACTGCTGCGGCAAGCTGCTTGTTGTCGCGCTTGTAACGCATGCGCGCAGTTGCAAGAGCTTTAGCCTTCTCCTCAAGAGCTTGGTTTTGAGCTGCTGTTTCTGCGTTAAGGGCTCGTTGCTCTTCGTTCTAAGTAACAACAAACAAAGATACGATACAACGGTGAGTTTCTCATCTGCCATTTTACTGTAAACTCGCAACTTACCGCCAGCATATCTTTTTCAGTCTGTTAGATTCCACACAGCAGCACATTCATATTAGCGACCAGCGACTCAGAAAAATTAACCAGCATCGCCATTCGGGGACGTACCGCTTCCTTGCGCAAAGCTTCCACCTTAACGCCATGCTCGGAAACACTTGCTTGGAGAGTTTCATTTTCCGCTTGAATCTTTTTGTACTGCGCCACAAGAGCATCAAACTTCTTCTGTTGCAGAGTAAGTTCCCTCGTCTGTTTGTCGTGCTGAGCACGAAGATCTTTCTCCAATGTTTTCGAGCGCATTGTAGCCTCTTTGATCTGTTCCTCGAGGTTAGCCGTCTTTTCGCGCATCAGCTCTTCCGTGGGCGCATTTGTTACATCGTGAGCGTTCACGAGCCACATGACATCCGTCAAACTGATGCTCTGGTAGTCCTTCGTGTTATCTTTCTTCCCGCGGTGAGCGAAGTTTACATTAACACGGAAACCCGTCTGAGTTTTCTGGGCTGTCCGCATGAATGGGTCGTCATTATCATCAAGTACGTAATCGTTGCCTTGTCCGTTGGTCGAATCTGCCCAGTTATTCGAGGT
Source organism: Phytophthora multivora (assembly GCA_001314345.1). Classification (NCBI taxonomy): domain Eukaryota; phylum Oomycota; class Peronosporomycetes; order Peronosporales; family Peronosporaceae; genus Phytophthora; species Phytophthora multivora. Next base: position 21,212 of record LGSM01000185.1, on the reverse strand, counting down.
AGCCGAAGAAGCGAGAGACTTTGTGCCTGTTGAATCTGTCGGAGACTGCGGGGTATTTTCATCCGTAGGTTGACGATAGCGGATCCATCGACGACGACGTACCGCATCGGTCGGGTGACGGGACGCGTGGCTAAGGTCATCTCCCAGCAAACGCACAATCTCCACGAAATCGGCAGCATAAGTCCACCCGTCACGGTCCACTGCTGTATAATTCTGATCAATCTCCCAGTCCGTCACCCACTCGTGGTCGGCAGGAAGCTCTCCCTCTGGTTTCTCGTCCTCTCCTGCCCCAGGTGCCGCGTGACGATCACTGAAACGTTTTGGGTCCATGGGCTGCAATTTTCCTTCCAGCCGCTCATTCTCAAAGATCTCCACGACCACTTGGCCATCTCGATCGACGTCTTGGGAGCCCGATCCTCTGTTTTGAGAGCCTGGTTTCCCTCCAGGTCCTGCTGTAGTGTTCTGTAGAGACGTTTGTAGACTCCTGTTGGCCTGGTTAACGAGTGCGACCATACGGGAGACGCCAAAGAAGCCTCCTCCGGCGGCTTTACCGCTGTTGGGCGTGTCCAGGCCTGCAAAGCATAAACAAAGTGGCAACAAGTGAGGAAATAACGCTAGACTCGGAGGCTGACGGCTGCATGTAGCCCCCTACGCTTGGTATCCGCCTCCGTGGGCCAGTCCCATTGGGTCTGACCCGAAGCGAGGTGCAGATAATAGTCCCTCCCGGAATTCCGGCTGCTAATCAGTCGCCATCCCGGGGGCAGATCTCCACTAGCACTAGCAGAGGACGAAGAGGTACCTGCAGCTCCTGAGGCTCCGGCGGTGCCTGAACTGGCCGCGTGGTTGGCAGCTGCCGTGGCCGCCGCGCTCTCCACGCTGCTGTTGCCCGGGAGGAGGCTCCCGCCGCCGCTGATGCTGCTCATGGCCGAGGCGGCGGCGCCGAAGATGCTGGAGCTTGTGGTGGTGCCGCCATTGTTGTTGTTGCCCCCGGAGGCGCCCAGACGCAGGCGCGAGATCATCCTGGCGGGGGAGGCGGCGGAGGGGCTACGAGGGGAACAAGCTCTTCCTACGAGGCTTCTGATGTTAGATGCCAAAGGCAGGACTCAGATTTAGTATGGAATTTTGTAAGAAAAAGGAGTGATGGTCTCTGCTTCCTCCTAAACCTACACCTAGTATGTGTCACACGTAATTGTAGCCATCTTTCCGAGCGAGTTGACGTCGCTACATGTACAGCTTGCATTATCGTGGCAATGCATTCAAAATGTACTGTATAAGGAACGCTAACGTTGTAGCGGACACCAGCAGTTCGACCATAAATGTTTGTCTAGTTTGCCGTTCCTTTGCGCGGCTGGTTGTTGCAGTTGAGTGCTGCCTTCATCTCCATCGCCTTCGCGTTGGCTCGTGCGCTCTCGAGGTCATCCGACTCACCCGGAAGCATCGCGTACTGCGTTTTCTTCAATTGCAGTCCGCGCACCGACCTGGGCGCCATGGAAGACATCGAACCCCCGCTACTGGAGGTAATTGAGGACGTGTCTGTGTCGTCGTCATCCGTGTCGAGCTCTTGCTGTTTCAGTTTGGCCAAGCGCTTCTTGTCGCTGCGATCAGTGGACCCACTGCTGGTAGGAGCGCTGTGCCTATCGGAGCATTTTTTAGCCACATCTGCCGGCGGCCTCGCGTCATGGTGCGCCATCGGGTGGTGATAGATGTACATGGAAATGATAAGGACCGTAAGTCCGCAGCCAAACTCGAGCGACGGCTTGAAGGAGAAAAACAGCATTGAAAACAGCATCGTAAGCATCATCGCCATAGAATGGGAGTACACGCAGGCAATGTTGTCCAGGTACTTCAGTATAAAGCCCATGCCGATGCCACCAATGCTGTTCACAGCTATCACAGCCAGAGTCCACTTGTTGTAGCCGTGAAAAAAACCTTCGGAGGAGATTTCTTCCCCTTCCACCAGCAGAACGCCGGCGACATTGAAAATGATGCCGAACACGTACATCTGGATGTTCTGCCACAGGAACGGGCAGCTCGACTTCCGCTTAAAAGCCCACTCGGTGAACACACTTGCACAGGACGACAAAGTGACCCCCACCAGCACTAGCAGCACACCGATGGCGAGGTCCTGCGCGCTTTGATCTTCTTCGGACTGCATCTCCATCCCGCTACCGCTGTTGCTGCTCTCCTTGGTCATGGCGTCCTCCATCTCCCGCATATGAGTCGACTCACTTGTAAGCACACCCACCACCAGCAACACAATGGCGATCTTCCGCAGCTCCGACAGCGGGTGCTTGAGCACGAAGCGGAAGAGCACAGCCGTCACGACGATCTTGAGATTCCAGAGCACGGAGAGCGTAGCAGCGTCCATGAAGCGCAGAATGACGTAGTTCAGGTTGTTGTCGATAGTGTACAGGAACGAAGGCACTGCGTAGTAAAAGGCTTCAATGGGTACGAAACGCGCAGGCGGTGGCGTCTCCGTAATAACGATGGCAGCGAGCATGACCGCCAGCTTCAGCACCTCGATGAGCAGCGTGACGGTCGTGCTACTGTACGGGATCTTGCCGTCCTGCTTGGACGCACTGATGCACAGGTTGCCCGAGCACATGAGCATCGCCACCACCAACATTCCGGCCAGCATCCGCACGAGCTTCATCTTGGTGCAGAGGGAGGGGGAGACAGCGCAAGTCTCTACGTGACGTCAGTTCGGGCCTCGTATTAAATAATTGCCCTTTTTATGACCAACCATAAGCGATTTAGCTCCGTTTTAGTTGCACTATTAGACCTGTGCATCGCTTCAAGATCGCAATGGAGGTCTACGGGGCGGGTGTGGCGCGCATCCGCGAGGCGGTGCTGGAGAACCAGGTGCGGACAACCGATGGACAAGAATGTAGCCATATTAATCTGATAAATCTACGACTGCTAGATGCAAATGCGGCAGGTAGAGCAGTCGCTATTGGGCATCCAGAAGGGGCTTTTAGGCGTCGAGAGGGAGATGCTGCCAGTTTACAAGCTCACAGAACAGCTACGAGGCACGCAAAAGAACATTGACCTTAGTGTACAGGAACTACGCCAGATTAACGAGAACTTTGTAGCGGCACACGAGGTAGCAGCGAGATTTTTCCTTCATTTTCCTACTACATACTTCTTACACTAATTTTTTTTTGTTACAGCTTGCCCCAGTACTATTGAACGGCTCTAAGTTCGACCAGGACGAGTATGTGAAGGCTCTCAAGAAGCTGTTAGTTGCCGTCATGTTCTTGGAAGGTCATCGCTCCTACGAAGGCTCACTGAAAGCGTTGGAACAGACCAAGGAACTGCTCGTCCAAGTTCGCCGTAAGTGCATGGCGGATTTCGTCAGTGTTGTCAGTGTTTTGTCAAGAGGAGAGCGAGACAGCGACGGGCATTTGACATGGGTAGAGCCCAACAAACATGACGTTGCAAGAGCTGCTCAGCTTCTGGATTGTCTGGTGATTTCTGGAGTCAACCAGACGGAGCTGCTTCGGGAGTACGGCAATCAGCGCTTTAATGTGACCAGGATGTTCCTCAGTGAGAATCCTTCAGGAAGCTCAATGGGGTTCGACATGAGCAATCCTATTGCAGCACTGGCAAAGTGTCTGACAGATATTGAGGTGACTATCGAGGCGGAGAAGGTGCTGGCGGGTCGGATTTATTCGAATGAAGAACTGGCCAACGGAGCGTTTCGATACTCAGCGCGCCACATTTTGGAGGCTTGGAAGAAGGACATTGACGGGTCACTACGCTCACCCAAGCAACCCGATGCAGTTAAATTGCTGCTTGTTCATGATCTGGTACTATCTCGATTTGAAACCCTTGAGGCTGCAGTACTTCCTCCTCTCCTGCTGCGCGACCGCGAGGGGAAGGGACTCGACGATCCTTGGGTTCTATCCAAAGATATCAACACAACTATGTCCGATCTTGCCACAAGTGCCAAACAAAAGCTGTTTACCTTTCAACCTGGATTGGTTGAGGCTTCTGGGGACCGAACTGTCACCCGAGATGGTAATGTTCATCCCATTTCCAGCCATGTAAGTGTTTTGGTCTTCTAGTGCCATGGAATTCCCCCAAAACTGATCTATGACGCCTGTTCCAGACTCTGAACTTCCTCCGAAAACTGTGCGACCAAGCGAAAGCACTGAAGATTCTGCTGACGAAGGATTCGGACGTAAGCGCCGTTGGGTTTATTGATACAGTCGTCACTCAGCTCATCCAGGCTCTCGCATCGAAGGCAGAACAACTGAGAGGGCGAGAAGGCTTAAAACAACTTTTCCTAGTCAACAACTTCGGCTACGTTGTCAACTCGCTTCCACACTGCCAGCAGCCTGACGATGCAGATTTGGAAAAACAGCTCCATGGGACAATTAAAACACGCGTGGAGGCGATGAGGAACGAAGCTCTCGGCGCTTTTATCCACCTCAGCTACGTTTCTTTCAAGGATAACCTCACTGATCCCGCCGAAACACTGCAGTATGCGAAGGGTGGCAACGTTTTGACGCTCGAAAGTGGCAGGCTTTTGAAGGAAAAGTTTTCGGTAAGTCCAATGGCTTTGTTCTCAATTCTGGTCACGTCATAGAATGCTATTTTGTGTCTTTGAAGAAGTTCAATGATCAGCTGGAAGAGCTCTACAAAACGCAGAGAACGTATGTGGTCGCTGAAGTTCCCATGCGACAGCACCTCATTCGAACTGCTGTCGACATGATCATTCCAGCCTACAAGACATTTTACGAAAAGTATGGCATCGCTCTATTCCAAGGTTCATCCATGGGCTTGGAACTTATGGTTGCGGATGCTGTGTCTACGTGTAGGTATTCGGCCATCCAGTTCTCCAGGAAGCACGCATCGAAATACCTAAAGTACACTCCTCCAGCAGCGCAGGCTCTGTTGAAGGAGTTGTTTTTGGGCGAATCTTCTCCAGGAGACAAGCACAGCGAAGTAAGCTCCCCGTAGTCATCACCGAATTGGAAGGCGATGAATTGTGTTGGTGGACGCTTCGGTGACAATTACGTAGTTCTCATCGCCACTGACCGAACTGCAGTTAGTAAATACTACATGTACTTCCCCTGAACGATAATTACCTTAAGTAGAGGCCTGTGATCTCTGTGCCAGGAATCTCCAATGTTTGCTTCAAAACTCCATCCGACCCGACAACTGAAATCTTCCCACGACTAGAATTTCCACCTAAAAGAGCAACGATAAGTTTTTCCATGCAAAGTTTTACTGAGTCCACGCCAATTTTACCTGAAAAATCGTAATGCCCCACGTAAAGCGTACCATCAGCTCCACAAGCGATCCCAGACGGACCCATTCCACCTGAGAACTGATAGAAGACGCTCGTGTGGTAAGCATTGCTAGGGCGTTGCTGCAGTCTCAAAATACGGTTCTGCATTGTCTCTGCGACGAAGAGTGCGCCGGTAACGGAGTCAATGGCGATCCCCCATGGATGTGCGAGACTCTCCATCACCAGTGGACGCAGTACTTGGCCCCCACTGGGACTCGATACGATGCAGAAGACGCTGCCCCGAGGCTTCTCCAGTGTCGTTTCGCCCATGGGTCCACTGTCCGTGAAGAAGAGCGTGTCTTCCGCTGAGAACGCGATGCTGTTGGGGCCTCGGAAGCTCCTGTCCTCGTACGCCTTGACCATCACTCCTGGCTGTGCGTTGTCGTCCACGCGGAGAATAGCTGCATGGGCACAGTCGGCAAGGTGCAGTCGGTTTCGGTGATCGAATTGCGCTCCAAAGGGTTCTCCACCGGAGAACACGACGGCTGTGTGGGTGTCTGGGGGCTGGTACTGGAATACCTCGCCTGTGCCTGCAGATACGTAGTAGATGGCGCCGTCGCTGCCCACAAACGGGCTGCAGATCTTGGAGCCGTGGCAAGGGATCACGTCCATGATGTGAGCAGCTCCGCGACTGTCCAAGATCAGCTATATGAACATTTTGTATGGAGTAGAAAATCGCATTCTGATTGGTGCAAAAGCCGCTATTGCTTGACTGGCAGTTGAAAAAAGGCAAGTTCAGTCACACATGAGCGGCAACATGAACCCGACCAACAAGAAGCTGGAGGAGCTCGTGGAGAAGGCTGGCGTGGAGAAACACGTGCTGGAGGACCCCGAGCGTGTGGTGTGCGACGACGTGTGGACGGAGGAGCGCGAGCGACTGGCGCGCGAGCACCTGAGCCAGGACAAGTCCTCGATCCCCGAGTTCTGGCAGAGTCCGTAGATGGCTACATAATTGTAAATCGACGACACAAAAGCTGATCAAAACTATGTGCTTGCAGACAAGTACGAGAAGGAGGCGGCCAAGAGCTGGGACAAGTTCTACAAGCGCAACTCGACCAACTTCTACAAGGACAGACATTACCTGCATCTGGTGTTCAAGGACCTGGGCGTCGTGCCCGAAGCCGGAGAGACCAGGACGTTACTGGAGGTTGGAAGTGGCGTTGGTAACGCAGCTCTACCTCTTCTGGAGATCAACCCGGCTCTGAATATTGTGGCTATTGACTTTGCTGACTCGGCCATTGAGTTGCTGAAGGTGCGTCTCAGTGTTGGATCTACTGGGAATTAATAGTATTATTATTTTTTTTTACTGATCGCTTTGTTGCAGAAACAACCACTTTACGATGAAGCTCGTGTAGCAGCTTCGGTGTGCGACATTACGAACGATGCACTCCCTGACGCAGCTTTCGCCAATGGTGGCGTGGACTTCGCGCTCTTCCTGTTCTGCTTGTCGGCACTCCACCCAGAAAAGATGAGAGACGCGGTGAAGAAGGTTGTGGCTGCCATCAAGCCTGGAGGCAAGCTCTTCTTCCGTGACTACGGCCGATACGACCAGGCGCAGCTCCGCTTCCGTTCTGGATGCAAATTGCAGGAGAACTTCTACGTCCGCCAAGACAACACACGGGCATACTACTTTACGACGGAGGAGATTGAGGAGATTTTCACCCAGGCAGGTCTTGTGTGTGTGGAGAACGAGTACATCCGTCGTCAATATGCCAACAGACAGCAGAACGTCGTTCGCTTCCGTGTGTGGGTGCACGCTATCTTTGAGAAGCCTCTCACAACCACGGACTAAACGAACGTTTAAAGGTAAGTGCCGGTAGAGGTTTGTTGTACCCAACAAATATAATGTCTAGACGCCATCCTCTAGGCTGCCAGGTGGTGCAGCAAGTCTACGAAGACACGATTGTCAATCTCGGTCACGAGCGTCACATTGGCTTCTTCCGGAGGAGCATCTTTGTCCCAGATACAGGCGCCACGCTTCTCATCGGGGGCCAAGTGAATGCGGCCTTTCAACACAGGAGCAGTTTTGATGTACTCCGGGTGCAGAAGGATGGCGATAGCGTAGGCGTCGCAAGGGAAGAAGCCTTGGTTCTTGCAATACTCCCTCGTGAACTTCCAGATCTTCTTGACGTACTCGCCGTTGGAGTTCACTTCCTCGTGGAAAATCTTGTCGAAGGTTTCCCACGGTACAGCGTTGTCCAGACACGTCTCGAACGGCACCACGACCAGCTTCTTGGCGCTGCAGTGCTGGTACACGATGTCCGTGGCCTCCGGGTCACAGCTCACGTTGAACTCTGCGTGTGGCGTGTGGTTGCCCTCACCACGCGACAGCCCGCCCATGACCACGAGCTGCTTGACGTTCGACGTGAAACTGGGGTCCAGTAGCATCGCTAGGGCCACGTTGGTGAGAGGCCCCACCGCTGCGATCACCAGCTCGCCGCTGTGCTTGTGCGCCAGGTCGATGAGCGCGTGCACCGCCTCGTTGCGTTGGGCAGCAGTCAGTGGAGCCTCCACCTTGCCTGACTCGCCCCCAAGACCGTCCGGACCGTGGCCCTACAGCATACGTTAGCCACCTCAGCGTTAAGTCCACTAGCGTTGAACGCACCGCCCACTTTTCCTCCGAGACACTCGCCACAATGGCCTTGGATGCACCGCTATACACTGGGATGTTGGAGCGCCCAGCGGCTTCGAGAATGCTACAAAGGGCAGTAGGTTATTAGAGATTTGTGTGTGTGATGAGTGAGTGAGTGTCATTCCTTAACGCACTGCGCAACGTTGTGATTCGCTTGGTGTACGTCCACATTGCCGAAGACAGTGGTGATGCCGACCACCTGGTCCCCCGGGAAGGCGTGAAGAGCCATGAGGATGGCTACAGCGTCGTCCACGCCCGCATCGGTGTCTACTACGAGGCGCATATCGGCGGTCACTCAATCTTGTCAAAATGGCTTCAGGGAGCTTTCAATTAATACCCTGCACATACCGATCGATTTCGCACATCTCTATATAAGAACGATTTCACCTCAAGTTACATGACAATGTTGAAGTTGCTTATTTTTACTTGTTCATTAGCGTCCGAATCTTCTCGGGGGTGGACGAGTCGTTGTAGTGCAGACTGCAGTATTTGATGGTGTCGAGCAGTTCCGATGTTGCTCCGTTCTGTTTCCACTGCACGAGCTCTTTGACGCAGCGTTTGATCTGCGATGAAAACAAAAAAAAAAGTTTTTGAGTGAGACCAAGTCGATTCGGAAAGTAAAAAAAACTTTTATTCTCACCTTCACTTCCGATTTGGAGCCGAAAGCGCCGTGGATGGCTGTGTGGTCGTATAGGATAATGGCTCCGGTCATAGCACGCAAGTAGTTCATCATGGGGCGCCCGTCCTTTGGTCTACCGGAGAAGAACGGTTGGTTTAGCATCTTTTGAGTGAGTGACTACCGGTAGGAAACCGAACACGTCACTTACCTGTTACCTGTCATAGAAGAACAGCGTGAATTTGCCAGTAAAGCTGAGACGTCTACCGCTGCTGGCTCCTTCGTCATGGCACACTCAATTGCTCGGATCAGAACTTTCAGCATGGGGCAATGATCGGCCACAAAGAAGGACATGGCGTTGAGCGGGGCGTCGACAAGGCTGCGAAGAAGAACAGTTTAATAATGGCACGTTGCTTTTGAGAAAGTTAAACAGGAACGGAGCCCACCTCTCCAGTTGATTCGACACTGCGATGTTGACTGCGATGAACCGTCGGAAGTGGCTGAGGTCGTTCTGAACGTCCGGAGTCTTCGCCTTTAGGCTGTCAAACGCCACAGCAAAGTCGACCAGACTAGCGATTTTCTCCATTAGGAACCCTGCAGCCTTCTTTGTTGCTAGACAAGAAGGAGAGTACTTACTGTCAGCACAGTTCAAATATCTAAACCTCTGCAATTAAACAGCTCCCAACGTACACTTTTGACTAGAAATCTGGACCAACGCCGAGAAGATCGTCTCTAGAAATTACAGATAGTTAGTCTCTCTCTATCTATCTTGATCGTCTCTCCCCCACGCAAAAATATTGTACCGATATCGACCGCGAGGTCGTATAGAGCTCGGATCGTGTTGATGTTCGGCGCTAGTGTGGTGACTAGCTCCATTTTGAGTATTTCATCGTGCGGCTCCCGAATGGTCTGTGGGCATTTACATGAGTCAAACAGCGAGACCTTTCGTCGCAAGAAATCCACTGAGGAGCCCGCCTTCTGGATGAGCTGTAGACATCCTTCGTAGCACTGTAATCGGATCAGGGCGTTCTTGGCCTGTACGATGATATCGTCCGCTTCAGACGCGAGGTCTTGGCACGTTTGGTCGATGATGGCCTCTGGTAGGCATTTCCACAGTCAAGACAAGTAGTCCGAGTACAAGTGGCCCATCGCATCGTACTCACCGGAGAAGCTTTTGTCACTGCTGTGACGCAGCGAGAAGTTGAACATCTTTGGCATCCTGTGCCTTAGGGCGAGTCCTGCAGTGGCTCTGGCTCACAATCGACAAGGGAGATAGCGAGACAGGCCGCTTCTTTTAAGCGGGATCCTGCACTGCGAGAGAGCGGAGAAGAATCTCGCCCCAGTCTTCCGTTGCGGGAAGTTAACTATAGTCTTGAAACGACTGCTAGAAAATACGCCTAATTCAATAAAATAAAATTTGGTATTACAGTGGAGCTCCGATGGAGGTTTTCAACGACCTCAATCTCGTTCTGCAGCTCAACCAGCACCTCCAAGGCGCCTCAGTCTCTGCCAATGGAGCTCGAGTGCCAGCAGCTTCTCCTTCGCTGGCGAAGCAGACGTCGTTCAAAGTCCTGACCAATCTTGAGTCCGTGAGCTACTGCGAGGCCCGAGAAGACGCGCAGTTCGACCACCAGCGCTCCGTCTTCCTCTCGGTCAGCTCCAGCGATCTCCCGTTCCACCTACAGGGCGACAAAACCTTCAATGAGGCGAGCGCCATGGCAAAGCGACGGGCTCTGCGCTTCTCAGAGACGATCAGAGCTCGCGTCGAGTTTCTGTGGGAAGTCGCAGGCGGGAAGAAGCAGGCGGAAATGGCCCAGCGCGTTCGGCAGCAGCAACTGGCAGAGGACGAGACACGACGAGGCCAAAGCGTCCGTCGAGCAGGGGCAGCCACTGGGATTAAACAGCTACTGCCCCCGCTTGAAGCGCTGGACGAAGAAGATTACATGGAGCTGATGCTGCTGATTTTCAAGGTACTGCGGGACGATTTCGTGCTGGAGCTCGCGCAGAAGCAGATCCAATGCGACTGGGAAGTGGACAGCCACCACGGCCAAACGCTGAGCTTCGACCAGTTCTTCGCCGCGATTTTCGAGCTCGTGGACGTCTGGACGTGCGATATGGAGGAGGCGACGTACGAGCGCTTCCTGCATCTCCTCGCTCGACGAATCACGCGCCGAGTCGCCGTTTTCCTGGACGGAGCGGAGCTGAAGCTGTCGATGTCGGACAATTTCGACCCGGAGGTGGTGGTGAAAGCCATTCCCTTGCGGACGATCCCCCGGTTTGCCGCTGTCGCTCGAGTTGTCGCCGCGACGGGGATCACAACAGTGGGGGAATTGGCCAGGGCGGACCCAAAAGTTGTCGAGCGAGAGCGGATCAGTTTCCTTCAACGGAGTAATGGCGGGGTCGTCCCTGAAGCTCTCAGTGAAATGCGGAAAATTGGCCAGGACCTGCAGACTCTGCTCGAAATGTTCAAAAGCATCGCGCTTCAGTTCGAGAATCTGAACTATACGCTGGATAACAACGTACTGCGTAGAGTCCCAACTGCTGCTGCTGGTCCTCGTCCAGATCCTGACGGAAACGGGCGACAAGTCGGTGGGGTAGTTTCTGGAGCTGAAATTGGACGAAAACGCCCTCAAGTACTGGCAAATGGAGAGGTTGTCGCTGAGGCTGGAGGCAATTTGGACTATCTTGGGTCTGTTGGAAGTAAATCAACTGCTGATAGGAACTACGCTGCTACTGTCAGCGAAACCCAAGCTACCGTGGCTGGTTCTGTCTACAAACCACCTAGTGATACGAACCGTTCCGGGTCTCTTGCTCAAGTCAATAACGTTCCAGGTGCCGACCCTAGCAGGATGGATTCCAGTTTGACTGACAGTACAAGCAACTCTCCACAGACCAAAACTCGAGCTCAGGGTGCCAATAACAGCAACTTTAGCAACTTCCAGCCGATTAACACTATCCACGACTTGCAATTTGCTGACGCTGGTGTCGTCAATGCATTGCGCTCGACTTTCCTGATTGAAAAAGCGATTTCAATCGAGCGCCAAACTGAGTTACCAGCTATTCGAGGGGAGTTGGTTAAGTTCGGTGTCCACATGGACGCTACGAAGCCTGAGGAGACGGTCCGGGACCGCTACAACGCCCTTTACGACCTTCTTGTACTACGAGACGGGGAAAGCCTGAAAACACTCGCAGGCGTGATGCTGGAGCAGATCAAACTGGAGTTAAGTATCCACGGGATCATAGTTGACGACGAGGAAGACGTGGAGGAAGTGTACGATGGCTTTTTCTCGTCTGTGGTCACAGGTACAGGCGACTCCATCGTTCAAGAGGCTCAGCGCTGGATAGAGGGAACTGTTGAGGGTGACAGAGTGAACGACTACATCCAGCAGGATTTCCACGAGCTCAAGGGCATCAACGAGGTGAAGCTGCTGGGCACGAAGCGTGGAGATGAAGAGTTTCTGTCTCTATTGACGAAGGATACCGATGTTGAAGACGACTCGGAAGTCTCGACCCCAACGGGAAGGAGGAACTCGAGCCCAATTCAAAGAAAACCAAGTCGAGCACTTGTCCCGACACTACAAGCTGCTGCTTCCCTTGAAGACCCGAGTAAGTCACCAGATCCCGTAGAAGACTCGCTGCCCCACTCTCCGTCCGAGCGTGTTGCTCCTTCAGTGAGAGACGAAGCAGATCACGACACAAGTGACAAGAAGAAGAAAGTGAAGAAGAAGAAAAATGGCTACGAGAAAACGGCAAAAGCACCCGATCCCCCTCCTGTGCAGACACCAGCGTCTACAGAAGCCAGTCGTTCTTCAGGCGGCGATCAGCACAAAGAGAAAGCGGTAGCTACACCGCGCAAACCGAAACTGACGATTTTGACTCAGGAGAATAAGCCAACGATTACTTTGGAGAGTAAACCCGTCGATGAAGCTGTAAACTTCGTGCCGCCAATTGAAGCAGCAAAACCTTCGACGCCTGCTGATCCCAAGCGGAATAAAACAGCTCTTCCCTTACGTCACGGTCGTCCAAACACGGAACTGGAGATCGAGACGACAATAGGGGGAAACGAGCTCCACGATACGTCCGACCAGCACACAGCACGCGACGCCCTGAACGTTGCGATTGAGTTTGAAGAGGACGAAGCTGCATCAGGAAGCTTTGGCTCAAGAATGGACGGAGAGAGGTACGTCTTGTCACCTCGGACTTGTAATGGAGAATGTTAATGGCAAAGCGCTGCTGTCCAGACCCATTTCATTGGAGCCAAAGGTGCCGAAGATTGTAATCGGAGGCTCATCAAGCGCCAAGAATGTACCTGTTACAGGCCGCTACATTCAGCTCTTGGGCCTGGGAACTGTACTGATCACTAAAACCGAGCACGATTTCTTCCAACTGCTACGGTCACACGACAGCCTCGACACCGACTTGGTAAGTGTGGAAGTGACTAGATGTTCATAAGCCCTCTGACGAATAGTCTCCGATACTGAAGGTCTGCTTCGACATCGGCACTGATCTTGACACGGCTTTAGACAAACTCCAGACAATCCAGAAGATGGTAGGCAACCGAGTTATTCTGTTTGGGGGGAACGCCGATGAGCCTGAGAAAACTCAGCAAGTGGCTCTGGAATGCCTAGCGAACGGGGCGCTTTATTTCGCCATGATCCCATTCGACTTTCCTCGGTTACGAGAGAGGGTCATGTCTTACTTCGAGAACTCCAAGCAGCCATACATTTTACGCCAACGAAAGCCACCAGGCCAAACAGCTCAAGTAGGTTCTTCTATTGGATCTGGCAGTCTGTTTGCATTGCACGATGAGCCTCGGAAGGTCTCAACCAGCGTGGCCTTTGCCAAAACACCTCGACGTAAACTGGCAGCAGCAATGCCAGCTCTTCCCTCTTTGTCACACTCCCCACGAGAAACCCTCCCACAGCCGATACCTCAAGGACTGAGCGAGACGCGACGAGCAGATTTCACCCCAATCGCACCGAGCACACCTCGATCTTCCCAGTCCAGAAACAGGTCCCCTCGCTTCTCGGCGGCGATGAACAAATTGATTCGATGACGCTTTCTCCTTGTTTCGACGTTTAACCATTGAATTAGCCCACGCGTTTGACCTGGGCTGGAGGTTCACCCTTCGCGTATTGGACTGCAGCCATCAGATAATCGACCACACGAAGACGGAAGGCGAGGTTGAGATGCTCCCACCAGTACTGCAGCGACATAAGGGCTCCAGTATCCTCCGATTTGGTTGAAGCTGAATAGAAAGAAGCGTGCGCACCCACCGCATAGTTCCCCATGATGGAGAATCTCTCCCTGGTGGTTCCTCCCAGATCTTTGTTCAGCGCTCGAATCATGTTGTTCGTCCGAAAGACAAACAGCATGTCCCTCGGAAGCTGCTCCAAAAAGTCCGTAACCTGCGCAGCACCACGTCAATCCAGTGACCAAAGTTTTATACAACGAGAAAAGCTACGTACGTTGGAGAAACGCAGGCTTTTCAGGCTTTCTGACAGTTTCTCCCGCTCAGACTGGCTCATACTCGCATCCAATGGCCCCTTGTGGTCCATTGTCCGATAAGTAAACAGCAAGGGCAAATATTTCGCTAGCTCTCCGACGTTTAGCCTCCTGCCACAGTCTTCGAGCAGATCGTTGTCCCGCATCAGCATCGCTCGCCACAGATCGCAATACGTTTTGCGGAATTCTTCATCCAGCTCCCGGTAAAGCCCGTGATCGAGCAAAACGAGCTGCTCCTTGCGCTTCGCGTGCGGGTCCGGGTTACAGCGCACAAAGATGTTGCCAGCGTGTGGGTCACAGTGAACGAATCCGTGTTCGAATACCATCTCGCTGAAAACTTCGCACAATATACGCGAAACTTGAGGCGGGCCAAGGCCAAGTTCAGCCATCGCTTCAATCTGCGAAATCTTTGGCGCAGTGATAAACTCCATCGACATCATCCGCTTCGTGCTCAGGTCGTCGTACACGACAGGAACGTGGACGTCGCTGTTGTGCTTTAAGCAGGAAGCAATGCGTCGGCTGTTGTTCTTTTCGTTCTCGAAATCGAGCTACAGACAAAACACACTGACGATTAGCTTGGGAAGACTGCCATTGAGAGCACCACCATTCAGTACCTCCGACAGCAGAGCTCGCTGGAACTCAGGGAAGAGCCACTGGATCTGAACATCGGGAAAATAGTACTCAGTGAGCTGGAAGGCCCACTTGATGACGCGGATGTCCGCCTTCATCTGCGACTCGAGGTGCGGGTACTGGACTTTCACAGCCAGTTCCCGACCCTGGCGATCCACTGCGTGATGCACCTGAGCCAGAGAAGCAGAAGCGATTGGCGTCTGGTTGAACTCCTGGAAAATCTCGTCCCAGGGTCGTCCCATTTCCGCCTCGAGGGTCTGCCTAATCTTGTCGAAGGACACAGGCTTGGCCTGGTCCTGCAGCTGAGCCAGTGTCTCCGTATACTCCTTGGGCAGTCCGTGGTTGAACGTAGCCAGTTGCTGGCCGAACTTGGTGTAGATGCCTCCGTTCTGGAAGCACAAGTGCAGGAGTCTCTGGGCGATGCGCTGGTTGAGGTCCTGCAGCTTGGGGCGATAGTCCGGGTCCTCTCTCTCCGTGCCTTTAAAGTGGACTCGATAGTCCCAAACCACTTGAGCTCCCGTGCTGAAGACCCGCAGCGAACGAGAAAAGAGTTTGCTGGTCGACAGAGACGACGAGTTATTAGATCAGGGCGGAAGTCGGGAAATGCACGGAAGGACACTTACGCGCTGGCCTCATCGGCCGCGTAGGCGCCACCAGAGAGCAGTGTGAGGGCTGCTAGCGAGCGCCTCGTGCGTGTGGACAGCAGGCGAGCCCTCATGTTTCCTTGAGAGAGCTACTGCAGGAATGAGAGGAGGCTGCAGTCCGCACCACCAGCATCAACATTATCGGAATGATTGCTGTTTGTGCGTCACTTTTAAAAAAAAATAAAACGGGCAGCTCTTTCAAGTTTTGGGATAGGCTTTTCGCATTTGAGAATGATAACGCTACACAGGTGGAAGAATGAGGAAAGAGGTACAGTACCGGTACATGGGAGACTTACTTGGCTCCGAAACTCTATTCACGTTTGACTCGCTTTCAGCCGAGAAGCAGGCGGCCGACACAGCGACATCACGAATTGACGACTAGGACGCAGATCCACCTACACGCAGTCGGTCTTTCCGGCGATGAACTTGCCGTCGACCGAGTTCTCACAACCGCACTCGCCCGTGTTGGGGTCTCTAATGCAGCCAGTACCGACGCCACTGCCCGTACCATTGCCACTGTTCATGCACACACAAACAACATTAGTACCGCAGTCTTCACTCTGACTCGAGAGGATAAAACTTACTTCCAGAAGAACGTCCAGCAGTCGGAATTGGCCTTCATTTCAGCCTTGGAGGGTCCATCGCACGTGTACGCAGAGCACGTACCGTACGGGTAACCGTGGTTGCCGTCATACTGGTGGTCCTGCACGAAGACGGCGAACGTCTGCTTGTTGTGTGTGCGAGTGTTGTGCGAGCACTCTGCAGCCTGAATAGCCTTGGACACCTTGGTCACTCGGCAGTTGTAGGCGCTTGGGCACTTGCCCTTGGAGTTGGTGTGGCACGGAGCGAGAGTCGAGGACACGAGCGCAGGGGCAACGAGCAGAGCGAGAGCGAAAGAAATGCGCATGTTGGTTGGTCTGAGGAAAGGAAATTGAGAAGTGACAAGAGCTCTCGCTATTCGAACCCGAACTATTAAAATACGGTGGTACACCTTGATAGACGGCTGGACGACCACGCAAGTGGTTTGGTTGCCAGGTCATCTGGGTGTCCGATCCGAACGATCTGCATCTGAGTGGTGTTCGACTTGACGAAGAGAGGCACGAACGATACATGTCTTCTGGCTTTCCAGCTGGCTGCTCGTTATTGCTGGTAACTTGACAGCATAAGTTTATCAGCCGTTGACTCAACGACGCAACTTGGCACGACACGGCTTTATATGTATTGTACTGTAGGCACATTGGGCCGTTCTTACCAGTGTACTCCTCGTCTCTGCCTTACCAACACAACACGCGGGCAAGCACGTGCTGCTCAGAGCGTGCACTGAAAGAGCTGCTCAGAGTTAACTCTAAATACATGAAGCGGTAAAATTGGCAAATACAGTAAAACCTCTTTATATGGACACATTTGGTGCCCAACTTCTGACTCATGTAAAATTATTATGTGGATCAACATAACAGTCACGCACCAGAGCGGTGACGGTTGACAATGCTCTTCGTTCCCTAGCAGTCTTAGCACCACATTGTAGAAGAAATGAAGACAGCTCCATGCAATGCCTCAAAACAATAGCAGGTTGAATAGCAGTTTCTTGCCTCTCTTCCTCCTTCTCCTCCTCGTCGTCCGCTGTTTCGTCGACAATCATGTCAAGTTCGTGGACATCCACGTCGTCATCCATCAGTTCAAATTTCAAACCAGCCAAAATGACCAATGGACCAGGTTCGAAGCCGGTATTAGGCCTGCCCTGGTCCATGTGTTCTGAACAAAGGGACTGGTTACCGCAATCTTACTTATGTGACATGTATGGTCGCTTTACAAGTTTGAGGTTGCTTCAGTTCAATTTCAAAATTGTCATGTTTCATAAATTTTGTAATCCCTTAGGTGCGCACTAAAATGTTAAATTCGGACTACCGTTTGTGTTAGTTTAAGTACGATCTCCCAAAAACCCTCATTTGCACATCCACAAGCTTCTTGGTGGAGCAGAGGCACCACTACCCGGAGGCGATTCTGCCTTGCAGCAGGTTACAGGATGCCTCAGCACGACACAGCTAAACACACCTTGCGGAGAGCAATAGGAGAGGAGCGTCATGTCTGGTACGGCACCAAAAGATGCTAGGTCTGGGGGATTAGTTCTAAAATCTGCTGTTTTGTGTGTCCGCATGTGAAGAACGACGTCTGCGAAGCAGAAGCAACACCGACGGAGGCCCACACTACATACATGCATCTAATGCTAAATATCGAGAAAGACCATCCTAGTGACGGAGATTTCATTCCAACGGAAGAGGAGGACACCGGAGAAGATGAACTGACCAAGGAAGATAACCAAGAGGAAGCTGTGGACTTAATGGAAGCAGGTAACCTGCCACACCAAATTTACACCGTGTGTTGCTTACCAATTTCCTCTGTATAGCGACCAAGGCGCGCCAGAAGAACAAGAGGGCGAAGAAAAAGACACCAGGTATGTTAACGTTGTTCTATTTGTTAAAGTTGCGTTATGGTTTAAAGTTGCTTTATGAATTTGGGATGTCAGTAAAACAGAAGTCCGCATGTAAGCGCAGCAGTTCTTCTCGGAACAAACAAGCCCACCCAAACGATGATCGGATGTCACACAAGAAGAGTAAGTCGTCTGAGTCTGGGCAGAAGCCGTCTGTGTCCAATCCGGAGCAGCCATCTGAGTCCGAGACAAAGAATCCTTCCGACGCTGAGGCGAAGAAGCCATCAGAGGATGAGGTGGTGCAGCCACAGCTAGAAGCACAGCCGTCTGAGTCTGAGGCTCGCCAGGAATACAAACCTCGACACAGAACTAGCAAGCATCTCGAAGAGCTGTCTGCAAAAGACGAGCAAAGGGAAGAAATTGCTAACGTCGTCCCCTTATTTCCCGCAAAGAAACGACGCACCTGGGAATGAATTCGACCCAGTATTTGCTGAATACAAAAAGGGAAACAACCTTCATTTTCGGGTGCGCAGTTCGGAGTCAGCTGCAACATTCAACAGGTACGTAGGGGAGGTTCACCCGTCACAATATTCATCTCTAATTTAGGGTTTTATTCCTAAATTTAGCACGCATCCGAGCGGGATTCCTAAACGTTTCAGTGGAGCCACAAGATTTACCGATGCACTCACGGTGTATCGCAAGGTTCGCGGTCTACAGGCCGACGCAACCGCAGAGGCCGATACTGCGGGTGCTTGGCGCCCCTTACGCCAAGAGTGATGAAAACGGAAGTCGGAACATACGAGATTATCGTCCTAAACGAGGTATCTATGCTTATTTATTGTTGCTATAGGATTATAGGCAAACTAACATGTATTTCCTGGTGTTGACAGAACCACACCCACTCCCATCCAACTACGCGCACTGTTGAGGTTTCCTATCTCACAACAAGGACAATAACCATCGACGAGCACAGATGTCAAGACGCTAGCTGATACTCGTGCGCCTTCAACCCACATCACAAAGTTTCCCAATGATCGAGCTGGTAAGGCGACGTAAGCTCAAGGTTTCCTCATTTGTATAATTTATTTAATGTATAAACGTATTTGAAATAGGTTGCAATATTACGCCTCAGCAAACGCGCAACGTAATCCGGAGCATCATGGGACAAGACTCAGCGGAGACGCGGCTGAAGGATGTGCCTCACGCTCTCGTCCAGGTCGACGGGAGCGATGTTTTGGTCATTCAAGATCAAATGGATGTGACCTGCGGTATCGTGATGCAGACGAAGGCTCAGAAGCTAATGTTTGAACGGTGGGGCTAGACGCTCGCGATGGACTTCACTCATGGCACGAACAACTTGGGGTATCACTTGGGTACGTTACTTTCAGCCTCATATACAGCAACCTTACTACTTTATGGCAACCTTATAGCTCTCAAAGGCAACCTTACTTACTACCCACTTTGCTATTGTGTTTGTACGCAGGGAGTTTGGTGGTTACGACTGCTACTGGTAGAGGCTTTCCTGTTCTGGATTTCATTTGTCTAAACCAGCAAAACGTGATGATTTCGACTATCCTGAACTATTTCAAAGAGAAGAATCCTGGGTGGCGTTTTATCTTGTCGGTGGTGGTTGATAAAGACTTCGTGGAATAGCATGCTTTGGAGAAATCATTCCCAGATGCAAAAATATTGCTGTGCCAGTTCCATGCGATCTTGTATTGGAAAAAGGGGATGCAATGAACTTCGTTCCAGTTGACAGTGTCCCAGCGCGATGAGCTGTTAACCGGCATGACTAAGGTGCTGTATAGGTGCGTTTCACTTCAAGTTGATACTATGCGATGCACAACATCAATTATACTACTAGCACAACCGAGGGAGATTACAACACGAACTTCGAAGCGCTTAATCTACACTGTACTGACATCAAAAGACCTGCTATATTCTCTTATATGGGATTCATATCGAGATATGTGGGCGAATTATGCGCGTGGAAAGTATTTTACTGCTGACAACACGACTACAAACCGCATTGAGTCCAATTGGAACCAGGTTAAGGTGTGGGCACAAAACTCGAATTGGCAAGACTATTGCTGGATTGTTGCAGCACCAAATTACAATTACGATGTATCTCGCACGTCAAATACATGGATTTGAAATCTTCCTGCCAGCGCGATCACCGAGAGGTGGAACGTTTCGGCTGCTCTTACTGCGAACCTGGAGCTGGCGGCAGCGGCTGATTCCCTGCTGCCTATTGTACAGTTGGTAAACTTAAAGTCGCCGACGTAAGGTTGTCCTATGGTTATCAACCAAACTTTCGAGGGATGGCTACGGGTCGAACACCGAGAAGCAGGTCGTCTCCGTGCGCCTCCGACGCCACGAGCGTGCAAACCAGGTCGTGTTTTCTTCTTCTGAGAAGTATTCCTACGCGAAAGCGACGCTAGAACCTCTTTTGGAGCATCTATCCCAATTGTCTAGCAGTACCTTCTACCAAGAACTCAACGACTGGAAAAACGACTATTGAAACCGGGCTGAAACAGACGAAGTCGACGTCGCTACAAACTGAAAAACAGAAGGAAGCCCCCACAGACACCACAGATAGCGAAAATGATTCCGATTCTAGCTCCCACATCGACCCAGCCGATGCTATGGGGACAGCGATGCTAATGGACAGTCTAGAAAGTGATACCGCGAGCATGGACGGATTTACGACTGACTGTAGCGCGTCAAACGAATTGGGCCAACCTCAATGTAGCACGGTTCTATCCCAGAAGCAACGACCAGAACAACCTTGTGGTGTAGCGGGATCAGCCAAAATCTGGTTAAGGCTGGATCCTGGGACCACTTGCGCCCAGACACCGACTAACGGAGGGGGTTCTCCGATGATCCGCGACCTAGAGTGATGAACTTGTTCACCTTGTGTACCCGTCGGTGGGCGGGATCTGCTCTTCCAGGCAACTTCAATGAGGTTCATGATGAAGATCTGAACGTCTTGGCGAGACGCAGGGGTTGTGGGGTAGCGTGGAAATCTTCACTCTACCACCGAGTTGTAGATCCAGATCTTGTGCGACTAAGTCTAGCTCGGATCTGGTGGGCGGATGTGGATCCGGGGCCGGTAGGCTGCCTAGTGGCGGGGTGTTGTCCTTGTCCTTTTCGTTGCTTGCCGCTTCCAATAGCGGGGGTCTTAGAGAGTTGAGAGTCGAAGGATCTTCGGGCCAAGCAATAAAGTCCCTNCCGGATCCTGGTCACTCATCACATCCGGATCTATGCACTTTCCATACTCAGCGTCGTCATCTGTGTCCTGCTCCCCGACGTTCCTTTACCTTATTGCATCTAGATCCTGCGGCACTGATCTTAATCTTCCTGGAGATCCGGATCTGGATCTCCGTGGGGATCTGGATCTGGGAGTCAGTCACAGCGACAGGGATCCCCAAACTGCAACCGTGAGACACGTGGCCTCAGAT
>LGSM01000184.1:0-55551 GCA_001314345.1 Phytophthora multivora | reverse complement strand
CCAACATAGGGCTGTAATGTTGGATATGTCTCGTTTTTAGTTTGATACAGTTCTGTACCATCCAACCACCGTAGCCATGCAAAAATCCAGCCTATACAAACTCTTACTTGTACTTATGTTGGACCTTCAACATCAGGTACAAAATATGCCCCAACCTTTTTTCCTGGGAAGTGAGGGATTAAGAAGGTGGTGGGTGGGTACTTTGATGGTGAA
Organism: Phytophthora multivora; assembly: GCA_001314345.1. NCBI lineage: Eukaryota > Oomycota > Peronosporomycetes > Peronosporales > Peronosporaceae > Phytophthora > Phytophthora multivora. The sequence continues at coordinate 55,338 of LGSM01000184.1, read as the reverse complement.
CTGAAGAAGAAATATCCCGACAGAGGTCGGAAGAACTTCGCAGTGAAGGGAACACTACCAAACCGACGCAAAAAAAAAAAAATGACATTCGTCGTTTACTTTATCAAGCGCGTGGTAGACGCTTTTTTTAGAGGCTACCCACACTTACTTAGTGACATCACTAACCTTTGTACTGCGCCGAGGTCTGCGCGCTTCAGTCCAAACAAGTTCAGAAAGGAGATCGTGTCGCTACTGACGCATACCTTGCTATGCGTGTGTGGTTGTGTGTGGATGGATGCGGGCCTTAACTTGTCGCCGTTCGGGACGTTGACGAAATGGAGCGATCCGACCCGTCTTGAAACACGGACCAAGGAGTCTAACATGTGTGCAAGTGTTAGGGTGTGGAAACCCCAGCGCGAAATGAAAGTGAAGGGCAGCGCAAGTTGTCTGAGGTAGGAAACGTTGCGGGCCTCGGTCTGCGGCGTGGCACTATCGACCGATCATGAACCTTCGTGGCTTGGCCTTCGTCATGCCTACGGACTCGTGGCTCTCGGTCGTCAACGAGTTCCTTATGGTGCGGTAATTTATACGTGTCCATTGCATTACTTCAGAAATAATTTGTAAAACGCGCCAACACTGCAAAACAGAACACTCCAGGCCACATCACACCACCTTTCGAGGCCACATGGCGTTGCACCAGCCCACACGACGCCACACGATGTGTCACGCCACAACACGAGGCCACACGGCGTCAAACACCATAGCACAAGCCGCTCGACGTCACATGACGCCGCGTGGGGCCCGACACAAACATACCACGCTGCAAAAAAAAACACACACACAAGGTTGTATACCAACACACCACGCCGCACGAGACCATACGAGGCTGCACACACACTCTAGAGCCGTACAAGGCATCGCAAAGCCACACAGCGCACGTCGCATAACGTTACACGTACCTTAACAGTTACTTTTCACGCTAGCAGACTCAGTCGGAGCCACACCCTCTATCAGATTAGTGGCGACGGCCGGTATCGATCCGGCTCCTCAGGGCAAGCCCTGCGCTCATCGTTTGAGCTTCGTCATCATAGGTGGGTTGAAGGATGGAGGCCTGTTGGGGATTCGGCAAAAAAAAACGAAGAATGACGAGCTACACTCTCTGTCGGCGTGTTTTTTCCTCCATGGCATTTTCCTATTGGTTATCAAAAAAAACTTACTAGGTTAAAACAATAGTGGGTCTCAGTTTTTGCAGCTGCAAGATAAAATGCACATCTCATCGGAGCAATAGTATTCTTGATTGGTTAAAATTGATTTTTTCATCTTGCGGCCCAAGCATTCTATCTTGCCTCGATGTTGGTGGCAGGATAGACGGCTGGGCAGCAAGAACAAACACAAACAAAGACAACGAGAGGTTCACCTACAAGGATGCAGCTAGAACAAGAAGTAGATTTAACGCCCAACGCCACAGCAGCGACCGATGGCGCTAATGCAAGCCCCGGTATCAGGATCTCCAAGAGAGCTTCCCCCGCAAAGACGCCAGCCAACAGACAAAAGACCAAGAAGTCGCGCGCTACTCGCACGCTGTGGGAGACAGACGGTCCTGACACGTCTGTCAGTTTAATGAGTGTCCTTCTGGATTGGCTCTCTGCGGAAGGCAACTACATGAAGTGGCGGGGTGGCGACAAAGACAGCGGCGACACAAAGTCGTCTCTGGCTGCGGAAATCTCGCTATTGATCAGGGCGAAGGGGGTCACGCACGTTCGAAAGCCCAAGGACATAGTTACAAAGATTGGGGCGCTAGAGCAGAGCTTTCGTGCGGCGTGCGACTTCCTCGCAAACACAGGTGCAGGCATCACTAACGAGGTGAGCCTTCAACAGACTATCGAGTCCTACTGTCCACACTACGACATACTAAAGGGCGTGATGAATGACAGAGCAGCGACACGACCGGCCCTGACCACAGAAGATGCTGCATTCCGCCAAGAGGATAGTGATGAAGCCGGCGAGGAAACCTCAGTCCCGCCAAGTCCAACGCCTGTAGCCATCCGTTCCATTCGCCCACCAAGAGCCAGAACTTCAAACTCAGTGGCTGCATGGGCCGACTTCGACTCGGCGTTCTCACGGATCAAGGCATTAGAGCAGCAGGAGGCGAGAGACATGCATAAGGAGACGATGGAGCTGCAGCGCGAGCAAATAAAGCAGAATGTCAGCTTCGAAGGACGTCGTATTGCTTGCGCAGAAAAGGAATTAAAATTTCGGGTACTTTTGCTGGAAGCCCAAGCTGAAAAAGAACGCGTCCAAGCGCAGAAAGAGGAGCTGCTATTGAAAGTAGAGCTGGCGCTTTGTCGTAAGCGTCTACGTGAGGAAGGCATACCGGAAGAAGCCATTGAAGTATTACTTCCCATTAGACAGTCTTAAAAACGACCGTCTCTTTCTATCAAATAATAGAAAAGTTGTTCTCTTCGCCCGTCACCTTCTTTGATGTTTAATTCTGTGTCACAATTTGCCGCATCATTTTCCTCTGTTGCGCGTCGACGCTCGGTAGCAACATCAACTTCCATCTCGGGCGGTAACGGATTCTCTACAAGGGGATTGAGGATGACTAGTGCACAGGAAAAAAAACGCAAAATTCTCTTGAGATGACACTTTTTGGAAATGACGATACGAATACCCCTGAAATACTGAAATCGGCCCTTGATCAATCCAACGCAATGCTCTGTTCGAATTCGTATCTTTGCCAATTTCTTGTTGAAGTATGCACATTCATGCGTCATAGCAGCTCCTGGTAGTTTTTTTAAATGCTGGGACCATTGTTTGCGACGGAGAAAACGCTGAGTCACCAAGTAAGTATTCCCCTCTACTAAAATGATCACCAGAATTTCGGTACACAGCAGAGTTTTTCCACACACGGTTGTCGTGCGTACTACCAGGCCATCCCGAGAACGCGTAGCGTATTCTAGCAGTGTCATCACAAAACAGCAAGGCGTTAAGAGCGTAACCACCCTTCCTTGTAAAATAGTCCTCTCCGTTCAGCGTAGGCTTAAAAGCAAGTGGTAGCAATGTTCCATCCATTAGTCCGGCACACTTAGGGAAATCGAATCCGTTCTCAATCCGTGTTGAAATTGCATTACGCTCCGCATCTGATGGCCATTGCACCACTTGATCATATAGCGAGAATATTGCCCGGGTTGATCGCTCAATGTAGTCGTAGCAAGCACCTGTACTAACGATGAACTTCATATTCAGCGCGTCGATGCTGGCATCTGAACCAAGCGTGCCAATATATTTGAGAAATACCAGCAGCTGAAACGCAGGTGAGGCCATAGGCTTGCGGTTCTCATGTTGAGCGAAAGCGTCGCGGTCCTGGATAAGCTCGACTAGCCTGTAGAAGGAGTACCGCTCCATGCGAAACGACAGCAGGAACTTGCGATCCGAACACTCGCTGAGAAACCACTGAAATCTCGGTGTCCTTGGCGTATGTACGCGTGGTGCTATATAGCGCGACTGTAGAACCAATTGCAGGTGTGAGCGTAGGGCATCGTCCATTTCATCTTCCCTCTCGTCTTCTACACCGAACAAGAGCCGCAGGCGTCGTGCTTCCAGTCTGCAGTCAAGTTGTTTATCGAGAGCTTTGATTAACTTTGCGCGTCCAGACGTCCGAGGCGTTTCACTGTTGCTTCTGCTTTTGCTGCTTTGCTTGCTGCTGCGGTGGTCTCAGTTTCGCTTTGTTTTGATTGGCCGAAATGTCACCCATTTTTCTGACTCTCTATCTTGCTGCTGCCAGAACTGAGAACCACTAATGATTGGCTATTAAGATGATGACACTATTTTGGGGTACCTAAGTCATTGTTTCTGCTGCAAGTACTCTAATAGTGGCCCCTATGATGCTCCCGGGCCTCATTGTCGAATTAGCGCTCTAGGACGTACACTGATCTCATTGCATTTGCCCTTATATAAAAACTCGATTTTCTCGGCTTACAGGCCTCTAGAGGCCATTTCCTTGCGGCAGCAAATTCCCAACGAAAGCTGACTGAAAATTTCGTGATTCATACTTAACATGCTACAGTCGCACCTCCATAAGTGGCACATGATTGGGTCTAGCGAAGGTATTGTTTCAGTTATAGAATCGAGCAGATAAGGGAATGGCTACAGTGTGTAGATGGCTACATTGGAGTCACAAAGTTATCTAGTGACGTCTGCCGCCGGCGTTTCACTACCTGGGTCCTAGCTAATGTCGTCAAAGACTGCAGCATTTCCTGCTCGCGCTTAGTGCCACGTTCGCATTGAAAGAAGAAAGACGAAAGCTGCATGCAGTAGGCTAGAGCTGTCGGCGCTGATACAGGTGGCGAATCGTTCTCCTCCGGATCATCCTCGACGTCAGGAACTGCAGCAACGTCCTGATTAATAGCGTTCTCAGGAAACTCATGGACCTCAATATCTACATCAACTCCCAGGTATTCTGACACGCTAGTCCCCTCAAACATGTTTGCTAGATCATCAATAACCTTTTGTTCAGCGGCGACCGAATACTTCCCTGCCTGCCTGAGCTCGGTCATCACTTCTGCGTTTACGATTCTCGCCTTATCGTGCTGATGCTGACGGTCTTTTTCATGGTGCTGTGGACCCACAGAAAGAGGAGGTCTCCATCCTTGATGCTGGGCTCGCGCTGAGCATTTAAGCAGACTTGCAGCTTTTCTTCTAGTCTCAACGAGGTCATCTGAGCAACTGAGTGTGCTGTGGGAAGCAATTGTAAAACTGTAAATAGTCCTGAATAGCAGTGGTAGAGGCTAGCTTTGAATGGCTGGCAGGAATACGTGCTTGAAGACCTAGACCACGGTGCCATACGACTTCCAGTTAGAGAGTTGAGGAGCCCACTCTCGTGTTCAGATAGCGAATAAAGAATAATTTGTTCAGGTAAATAACTACTTTACTGAAAGTCATATAGTCCCATTTGGATTCAGTCTAAGGAAGTCAGATAAGGAGTGTGTAGTCAGTTAAAGAGGCTCATTTAGGGAGGTATGACTGTATTCATAACCCTATTCCTACTGTGACGGAACGGTGGGATATGGTATGCTATTAATATCCCAGCCTACGCGCAGCCTTATTAATAGTATACCGGTAGTCACATGTTTTGTCAGCCTGCTCTGCACAAAATAAAGTATACAAACCGTAAGTCAAATAATGATGCAAATGCATTTTAAGGGAAGTAGCGCTTCCTTTTACCAAATGAAAGGTTAGGTGTACAGTAACTACTTGATCTATGTATATTTACCCTAACCCTACGTTACGTGTGGTATGAGCAGAGAAAAGAAGCTACTTCCAAAGTATTTGAGTTTTGTATGTATCAACTGTCGGAAGTAGCTTCCGCAAGCCAAAACAACAAAATATGCAAAACCAGATTACATAGCCAATCAGCGCACAAGACTATAACCTATCCACCGAACAACCTATTCCCTGGCTATGTCATTTTTGGCAGATAATCGGAATAAATTTAAGGAATATCAAAATGGCATTTACGGGACATTCGAGTGCTAGGAAATGTAACAAGACTAAATGTACTATTGTTGACGATAAGACTCAAAGTACGATAACAAGACTTCAGCCACTAAACAAAACCAAAAATACTACGACAAGACAAATTGTACTATGCGTTAATCTTATAATAGGTAGGCATGTTTTGACCGGACTAAGCGGCGTTTCCTATCAGTGCGAATATACTGTGCCAGTGAATCTATAGTGAGCACGTTCATAGTCGATCTTGTATCTTTCAACCAGTGCTCGGTGAAATACGCTGCATATTTTGCAAGTATATCCTCATGTGCATCACGAGGATTTTCAGCACCGTTGCATGCTGCAAGGTCGCGCACATCTTCTGCTATCAGTTTGGCAACACCGAGTCGACTTGGCAACACCCCGCTCATCTTTCTGTCCTGGGTTGTCCACTCGCTAACAGGTTTAAATAGATGACGTGATGGTTGAGCCGTCCAGTACATCCGGTACATATCCTTCCATTTTTTTGCGGGTGAAAGGGTGGATATTGGGTCATTAGGCACAGAGCTCACTGTGGCTGTAACTGTTTCAGACTCGATTGAAGGCTGAAGCACTGATATCAGTATGGCGAGTTTGTCTTCGATTGCCTTCACCGAGCTTTCCACAACCTTCAAATGCTTTTCAACCGAAGTTTCAACTTCCAACTGTCGAGCAGACGACTGCGGTGTACGCTTGCTACCGCTAAAAGTGGTCGGGCAACCCGAATGGGTTTCACGATCTGATGCTAAACAGTCAGCAAGCTGTTTGTCTTCGTCGGTGGCCGCTTGGTCAAATAAATAGCGTACAAACGTCTCTGCAGACTCATTTTGTGTCCACCCGGCCCATCATTTTACCATTCGCAGTGACCATCGCCGTTCTGGTGCCGCAAACATGAATCTGTACTGAGCGCCAGCTCTACGAAATGTGTGGGATGTGAACCAAATATCCCGCCATTCCTGCCGCACGTAACCTGGAGTCGATGACCCGTTACGATTGAGATCCCGAACTGCGCAGTTGAGTAAATTAATAAACGCCTGCTCGGACATTTTCTTTCCCCACTCAATGCGAGCATTTTCACAGCCCGTAGATGGTGCGTCAGTCTTGAGAACATCTTTTGAAATCTTTGGCAATGCAGGGAAGACGTAGTCGGTGTCGCTCCAAGAATGACCAGTCTTGGGTTCGACGTATTTCAACCACGCGGACAAGTGGGAAAAGGCATCCATCGGGGATTCGTGTGAGTTCAAGTGGTGCAAGTTATAGCAACGGCCTTCTGCGGCGTCCGTTTTCCTTCCTTCGAGCTTGTAAACACCAAACGTGATAGGCACACTTGGATCTGTGGTGCTCTTCCGAGTCAGCCCTAGTGTCACATTCTTCCATTGAAGGGAGAGTACCTCGTTGATACGACACATTCCATAGAACGCGAACGCAGAGACAGCAACGAACCACAACCGACATGCTTCCGTAAACCCGCTCGTGTTGTCCAGGTGGTAGGGGAGTACACGTAGCATGTCAAGAGAAATAGGCGTTGCTTGGCGCTGGGTAAACTCAGTACTCTTCCGTTTCTTAAGGCCCCGCATGAATTGACGAACAAATGCGTCCTTAGCTGGGTTTCCCAAACCGAACTTTGTGCCTTGGTCGTCTGTTACTACCAACCACTTGTCGGGTCTAGCAGCATCGCGTCGTTCACAGCTACCATAGTAATTTGCAACAGCAGTTCTTATCTTCTCTGCGGTCTGATTCGAAACGGCATGAGATGAAGAAACGCTTTCCATAAACGCAACCAGAAGAGAAGGCAGCTCATGGTGTCGCACAATAGTCGGATCCGGGTATTCGTTGGATATACAAAACTCGCAGAACTTCTTAAAGTACGACGCGTAAACACCCCTTGTTTCCTTCTTTATCACATGTGTAGCGGTAGAGATACCCCCCTGCAAGAGCTGTTGGAACGTAGGTCGTTGTTGTGCCATTTGCGATGTCGAGTGCTTGGTTTCCTTCTGCTCAGCCAGCTAAATTTATTGTGAGCAGTATCACCAATCATCTTTGAACTAGTACTTTCAGTCTTGCCATAGTAATTTGGGTCTTGTCATAGTACTTTAAGTCTTGTCATAGTACTTTGAGTCTTGTCAAATTGTATTACATTAATGAATGGTCTTAGTAAAATGATACCCTACCCCCATCCTTACTCATCCTCACTCTCCGAGTCTAGCCCATATGTGTCCCTAAACCGACGTTCACCATCGCGTTCCACTTGCTTAGCGTTCATCTTGACCTCGATCGCCTTGTCCTTCTCAATGAAACTAGCCTTGTAGATCTTTTCGAATTCGGATAGGGACCTACTCGATTTCCCTTCGCCAAAGCTGTCGATCTTCTCTTGTACTGGGGCCTTTCGCTTCACGTTTTCTTTGTTGATCTCCTCACATTCAATCTTCCAGTCGTTGACGTGCTTGGCGTAGCGCGTTTTCAAGTAGATGCGGTATTTCTCCAGTCGGATACGCTCTCGGGTTACCTCGTTCCTATCTGCCTCGAGCATTCCCTCTTTGTATCCATGCAATCTCTTGCATGTTTCCTGAAGAGCGCTCTCCATCGAACTAGTTTTAAACTCGGATGGGATATGGTGGCGCTTGTCGGGGTGTAGTAGGAGATATATTTTCATGAACCATATCTTCGACAGCAAGTCCAAATGGTCCACCTAACAGCAATTATAATCATTGGCTTCGAGACTGACAGTAGTATAAATACAAACATACCTTTTCGAAAATGTACTCAAATAGAGCGGCATTGCGGCTGAGGTCTTGAAGCGGGTGGTCCTTCAGCCCTGATGGTTCAGGCTTTGGTGGGTACTACTCTTGATCCAGACTGCGAAGCTGTCCTCGAAGACCTTGTCATGCGTTTTAGAGTGAGGTGCGATTTACTTAAACGCAATTGCTGTAATTATACCTTCCAATTTTTTAAATGCCTCAGCCTCACGGCGGCTGCGCTGGGCGTCGACGCGCTTAGCACGGTGCTTGACCCAAGAGCCCTTGCGGATCTCTTTGCGGGTGTCCCGCACTTTAATGCCCTTGCATGCCTTCTTGTGCTTTGAGAAGTTCGAGCGCGATATCGATCGCTCGCACTTCTCGCAGTCGACCTGCCGTAAGGAGCCTTCGCCATTTTGGGAATGTAATTTTGTTCTAATTGTTTTATTGGCCAAAACCGTTTTATTGAAGTCATCGACTCTGATTGGTTGAAATATTCTTTGCATGGATTTGTTTTGGGGTTGCGCTGGTGAAAGAAGTGAAATCAATCAAATCGGTTGATCCCTTCAAACTTTGAAGGGGTTAAACAGGGCGGATACCTATTTTGCATGACAGCTGGTGAACCCAAATGTTCAGTCTCTGCATAGGGCCCCAGATTGAGTGTGGTATACATTGGTATGTTTATGCAACACCTCATGTGACGCGGCAGGTGTGGACGGACCGAGCGATCTGGCTCAAAACTGTCGACATGCTAGACGTTAAAACGCACGCGCGCGCTGCTGCTGTTTCGGGGTGCAAGCCGTGGCCAAGCTTCAAGGTGAGCTGATGCAATGGAGCCAAACGCGCGGGTGATACCCGTCATAGACGCCACGGAGGTGATCACGGAGGTCACACGGCTCCACGAGGCGGGGTTGCATGATGTATTCCCAGCAGAAAGACATCGCGCGAAGTTCTTGCACGAGCAAGAGGCGGTTCCGCGTGTGCGTCCACGGGCCGCTTTTCGCATAGTGAGATCCAGCACGGGCAGTCATCTCTCCCCCCCCCCCTCCTCCTCAATGAGGCCCATTCCAGTATTGGCCCCGCACGCATGCACATACAATCAGTGGCTACGATTGCTGCACAGCACACCGGTGCCGGTGCCGAGGCAGCATACCAGTGCGTCACTGGCAGTGACAAACCAGTGCCTCACTTTTCTAGTCGGAGGTCGGCTCGAACAAATTTGGCTCGAATTGTCAAATCCGTTGCATCTTGTTCGCAAGGATATGCCACGCCACAGGGATTTGGACCCGCTCTTTGCTTCCCGTTGGCCAATTGCGTTGCGCCATTTCAAATGGAGGCGGAAGGTCACTTTGGAATCTGTGCCGGACTGCCGTAGTTGGCACCAACTGTAGTTGCACGAAGTTTTTGTTGCCGCGTCACTTCCATGGGCGAGACGCAGCTTGGACAAGTGGTGCCAGCGGAGACTTTTAAGGAGGAGGCGACTGCTGTCGTCTGCAAGAAGCGCACTCTGCGCCGTCGCGTGGTGGACAGCCGCTGGCTTTTCAACAATATTCACGTGGGCGAGGTGCTTATTGACTGCCGGTCGAACGAGCAGTTTCAGGGCAACACAGTACTCGGCGCTATCAACTTGCCACCGCCTGTCGGCGATGATAGCATGTGTGACGAGTACCAGTACGTTGAGAATCTGGGGCTGTCAACTACCAAGCGCTCGCTTCGTGGCTTGCTGCTCTTTGCGAACGATGAAGACGTCACGAATCCCGAGTCCTGGTTGTACAAGCTGGAGCAATTTCTGATTGACGATGGACGTGCCGCCAGCATCAGGGTTCTCTGCGAGGGTTTTGCGGTATTTCACAAGCGCTACCCGTTCTACACGTCGCTTGGCATCGTGGACGACGGCGTGTTGCACAGTGGCGAGCACCAAGTCTCGTATCCAAACGAAATTATCGGCAACTTTTTATTTCTGGGGAATATGTGGCAAGCGCAGTGCAAGCAAGTAATTCAGCACCTGGGGATCACTCACGTCGTCAATGCGACGCGGAAGGTGGAAAATGTCTTCGCGAACGACGGCGTCAAGTATTTTAACGCCAAGTTAGCAGACAAGCCCGACGAAAACATTTCGCAGTTCTTCAATGCTGCGTACGAGTTCATTGCACAGGCGCAGCGGTCCACAACTTCGGACGGCAAGCCCTGTCGAGTACTGGTGCACTGCACGCAGGGCATCTCTCGATCGTCGACCCTCGTGATCCTGTTTGTCATGCGCGCGTACCATTGGTCACTGGCCCAAGCATTTAATTTCGTCCGCTCCGGCCGCGGCGTGGTCGTCCCGAATGAAGGGTTCCTCCGCGCACTGATGAAAGAAGAGCGGCGGATGTTCCACAACAAGTGCAGCGTGACGGAGGACGAGCTCGATCTACTGACAAGCGGTTGCTTGTCAAGTCGGCCGGCGAGGCTACAGCGGCGAACATCTCGATCACTGGAATTGGTATCGTCATCGAAAGACGGACAGTGCGCCATCATGTGAGTACATGTAGTGGCTCCGATCCTTCTGTAAGATACTTTTTTTGCTGCAATTATCCATAGACGTAGGATATAAGTGCCTGGTGGTAGCGAATCTGGCCCGAATCTCAACCAAAATACGACAGCAACACTGTCAGTTTGCGTTGTGGGAGTTATCAGGTTCGTCCGGAAAAAGGATGTGCTCTCTGCTGCTGTTGGCAACAATCTGGTCAACTGCTGTACATGTAATAGAGAGAGGTTGACGGTCAATTTGACCATGCCAGTGGCGTTTCCAGTGTAAAGTTTCCACTCAAATGTGCGGACGACCATCCAAGATGCCCCATCTTGTGAGCGGGGCGAAACCCCGCACAACATCCGACAGGATCCTCGTCGACAAACAGGCCACGCATACAGCAGCCCCGCGGACTCCGCGGCGGAGATGGTGCTGGTGCTTGGCACGCGGCTTTCAGCTGCGCCACCTTCTCACTTCGCCATCCAATCGACATGATTGCCCACGGATTCCGAGTCGAACATGTCCACGCTCAGCGTTTGGCGGCGGTGACGACGGGATTCGGCCCACAGTTGTGTCATGCCGCGCAATGCAATGCAGTAAATTTATGCAACTTTAACGTGGAGGAAGAAGCGGCGCGTGGAATCACTTGCGCCATGTATGGTCCAAACAGCGAGAGCCGGAGAGAGAGCTGGAGGTGGCTGCGAAATCGTACATATACAATTCCACAAGTTCCTTCTCCATCAAGTTTGCCTACATTGCCCTATTTCATGTCCGGATACCACATCCGGATACTACCAGCAGTATTGCATTTGTCAGGCCCAGAGGCCCCATCCTATCTCGCTGCTTGGCCTTGTTCTGCCCAAGCGCCTCTGAGTGTGCACGTACAGTGCAGCAGTCTCCACCACGCCCAGCAGTTATGAACCAGACCTCGGGCTCCGGATCTCTGCCACTTGCCTCCTCCACGCCTCCGCGCCCCCTAGAAGAGCATTCGCTTACTGAAGCGGCAAAGCAGGCAGCCAGCGAATGCCAGTAGCGCCGTCGCCGGCGTCCTCCTCCCCCGATCCCATCGCGCCGCTGACCACACCCAACGGCCACGTCTTCAACCCCACAACGACCAGTGCGACTACATTGACTACAGTGACTCAGCACAAGCACAGGAGCAACATGTCGGTGGGCGACGAGAGCAACGGCGCCACCAGCAACAAGGGCGCGGCAACGGACGTCGTCAAGGACGAAACAGCCACGGACGGTGTCTGCCCCACCGATGAGATTGAACCTGTGGCGCCAACCCGCAAGCGTCTAGTGCGCCGTGGAGAAGTCAATTGCCGCTGGCTGTACAACCAGGTGCAGGCCTCGCGCGGCATGATTCTAATTGACACGAGATCTAGAGAACAGTATGAAGACGATTCCATTCCGTCGGCCATCTCTATCCCGCCCATGCAGGGTTGCAAGACATTGAACGACTTAGAGAGCGGTCTGCTCGAGGAACAGCGATATTTGTTCTCCAGTAAGAAGAGGAAGCTGCGCGATGTCGTGCTGTTCGGAGACGCAGTGAAGAAGACTTCAGCGGACGAATCCGACGGTTCTGAAACCTGCAGCTGGCTGAGGAAGCTTGAGAGACTCATTATCGAGGAAGGACTGGTGACCAGCGTCAAACTGTTGTCCGACGGCTTCCTCACGTTCAAGTATCGTTACCCGTTCTACACGACGTCGGCACTGCTGGATGAAATATCAGGACAATTGACGCGCACCAAGAGCGGCACACACAACCTGAACTACCCCAATGAAATCCTGGAGGGTTTCCTCTTTCTAGGCAATATGTGGCATGCGCAGTCCAAGCAGGTTGTGTCCCATTTGGGCATCACGCACGTCGTGAATGCGAGCCTGGATGTAGGCAACACGTTCGAAAACGATGGTGTTAAGTACCTGAACGTGGCCATCAAGGACCGGCCGGAAGCAGACATTAGCCCGTTCTTCGACTCGGCGTACAGATTTATCGAGTCGGCCAAGCGTACCCAACACGGCCGCGTCCTGGTTCATTGTACGCAGGGCATCTCGCGCTCGGCCACACTCGTCATCATGTATTTAATGCGCGCCAACAACTGGTCTCTCGTCACAGCCGTGAACTTTGCCATGGCTAGCCGTGGCGTCGTGTATCCCAACCAAGGCTTCGTCAAGTGCTTGATGTTGGAAGAGTTCCGTCTGTACAAGGGCAATAGCATCACACCCGATGAGGTCGATACAATGCTCCAGAATTTGATCCCTGACCGACCTGTCCCGCTGCAGGTGCACTCGAACAAGACGGAAAACTGCTCTCGCTGTCGCAAGATGTTCTCGTTGTTGGAGTGGAAGCACAAGTGCAGCTATTGCCGCAAGGCCTTCTGCAGCAAGTGCACCAACACACGCCTGGCAAACCCGGAGCGCGAAAAGAGTGCCGCTAGTAATGGAGCGCTTGATGAGCAGCGGCCTCGACGTGTTTGCCAGGTGTGTGTGAGCAGGTTGTGGCAGATCAACTTGCCGCGTTCCCGTAAGGGTCTCCAGTCGCGAATGCAGCAGCGTTGCAAGCACCTGAACGTGAACAGTTTATCGACATTTGGAAGGACTGTGTGCATCTCATATTTCGAAGGAACGGAGCCGCAGGTGATCATGGACGTACTCAAGATCCGTTTCGGTGTCAAGGAGAACCAGATTATTGACATTTCTCGGGATGACGGCGAGCCCATTCGCACCGTGGAAGAGATCGTAGCGCTGCCTGACGAAGCCGAGGTCTTTGTTTCGGTGGGGAAGGCTGGAAACATTCAGGAATACAGCCAGCGCGGCCCGAAGCAACAGCAGCTGCACGGGTCCACTACCTCACGGCACACCAACAGTAACCACCGTCAGCCGCATACGCGCAATCACCAGCAGGAGCGTACGCGTCAGCAATTCCGACGGGAGCTACAGTCACCGCGAGAACGGTTTTTCCGCGAGCGTAGCTCGTCTGAAGGTGTGGTTGACACATTGCAGCAAATTGAGACAGGTGGCCGTCATCCTGATGCGCCTCGCACACGTTCGTTTCAAATGGAGACGAGTAATGTTGAAGCTACCACCGCCCCACCTCCCCCTCCAGAAGACCCTGAGGTGGCAGAGCGCAAATTCCGCGAGTTATGGAGATTGTCGTTCCCCTCCATGGGTCTTATTGAGCGTGCTGCACTACTGAAGATCAAGCGGCCAGAAATCCTTATGGACGTAATGCTTGGCATGAGCAGTCTCTCGTGTGGTGCGCTAACGCTTCAGGAATTCAGCCAGCGCCTTATTGAGCTGGGTTACGCTGACTCGGATCGTCAAGCCGTGATTTCGCTATTGGACACGGCTCGCCGTGCTACTGGGCGTGTAGTCGGATGATCAAGCTCCATTACACGTGAGGCGCTGAACCTATACACTAGAAAAACGAAGAAACCATGGTAGGATAAGTAATTTATTTTGAAGCTGCTTCATTCACTTTCGAGTCGCTTCATCGTTCTGTGGCCTAACTGCATTTCACATGCTATAACTGCTGCTCCATCGGCTCTATGCTTGGATACGGACTGCGCGCGTTGCCTAATTCTTGACGCCGCTCGATTGTAGGTTACCCACAGGGTAGATGTACTCGGTGCCTTCCATCTTTATCCGACAGCGATGGACAGTGAGTGTAAACTGCAGCCTGGGTAGCAGATTTCTGGGGCTGGAGTGTCTAGGAGTCGGTGATGCAGTCGGTGGGTGCCTAGTAGACCCATTGAGAATTGTTGAGATAGCGAGAGCGGCACCAACCGTGAGGCAGCACTTGTGCGACCAGTGGAAGCCATCGACGCCATAGAGCAAGTGGACGAAAAGGCACATGAGCAAGAAGCCGATGCTAGAGCCCTCGTCCACCCACTCAACCCACTTCGGTAGTCCTTCCTGAACACTTTGAGGCTTGGGAGACTTGAGCTTCGCTTCCTGCGAAAGCACCTTGCATGTTACCGATACCTCGATCTCGGTCGGAAACTCCGCCTCAGTCACTTCAATCCAGCAGACACGCCCCGAATCCCAACTGCTCATGAGCGCCTGGGTGCCGATACGGCCAAGCCCTCCATCTTGAAGTAGAATAACACATGCTCCTCCCTGCGGAATCACGCCGAGATCCAGCTTCTCTCCCCACTCTGTCCGCCGCTTGATCACCTTTTCAGCAGGCCGCGCATCTCGCTCGCTCACATGGACAACCGAGACCATCGCAACCCGCGGCGGTGACGCTTCCTGTTCGTTCGCAAACAGGAGGACGCTTTTATACTCTAGCAAGCAGATTCAAACACACAGCAGAAAGCACGACACACAAAGGCGCCGTAAGACGACCTACTTACAAAATGGGAGAAAAGCTCATGGTTGCGTGCAAGTAGAGTGGGGCTGGGCAACGCCTCCGGGAAGGAAGCGGAGCTCGAGGGGCACTCACGTTGATTCGCTTTCCCTGAACGAAGCACCTTGCGCTGCTCCTCAATAGCAATCGACCAGCTTTCGCACGTCGATGCCTCACGAATCGGCGTCCGCATCAAGTAGAGACGATCCTCCTATCCAGCAAAAGAGTCAGCATCCAACACCATGCTCTGCTGAGCCCGAGCTCGTAGTATACCACTCACCGTGCAGATTTCGAGGTAGTAGTGTTCTACCCCGGGTTCTACCGTGGAATACGGTGCTTCATCCTCCGGCATAGCACGCACTCTTGTGATGGAGGACAGCGCGATCTGTTAGGAGTGTAACACGGATACTCCCGTTAGCATCAATGAGGTACACAATATCCAACATACTTCTTTATCTACGTACGTGACCGCGTTCTTCTCCCAGCAGCTCGAACTCGGTGGCTTTGCGGTAGTAATGCAGCGTCTCGGGTGTGAGGACGAAGAGACGCGAGGCCCACCCGCCACGTACAGCACCGTCGCGACGCTTGTCCAGTTGGCCACAAAATAATACGCGACCATAGACGCCATACTCGATCTCAACGGGGGCGCCCATGAGGCTCATGGACGACGTAGACGATGGCAGCGGCGGACGCGTTGACATTGTTCCAAGGAACAGCTCTATTTGGGATGTGGCGATGTAATTCGCTGAAAATGGCGGCAGGTCTGAGTATTTCTGAGTCTGCGACAGTGTTGCTTCAAGACACATGTACCAGGATTACGGTACCTGTCGTCAATACGGGGGAAGCTGATGGCATTTCGCATCTGGGAACGGAGGAGGATTCGAGTCCAAGTGCGACCGTAGCGATGCTGTTCCTCGAGTCAGAGAACAAGATCATCAAGGAGGTTCTTGAGGGCCGACTGGGGGAGAGGTGGGTGCGCTTGTAACGACAAAATGTTGCTGTTTCTCGCGTCTTTTTCCTGACTTTGTACCTGGTCGACCAACATGTTAGTGCCCCACGCCCCGTGCAGCCATTGGAGATCCGTTTGTGCGACTTTGACGGTGAGTTTGAGAATGCGATTAAGGGGGGGGACACGGATTTGCCATTGCAGGCCGAAAGGAGTGACGAAGAGTGAAGTCCTGACGACTTTAATTGTGTAGATGTGCAGTACGACATGTCAATTGCGGACAACCTCCTGACGGTTTCCATGGCTTACCCTCCCTACAAGACGCTGGAAGGGTACGTGTTGATGTTATTAAAGGTTTTAGAGAAGAAGTGCTGAGGTGCTGACTTGAGAGATTCTTGTCGTGGTCGGTAGATTGGGTGCCAAGCAAATGTTCGCTGTGACGTACCCAGAGTTCCAGCTTATCGCTCCGAAGACGGGCTTTGACTTTTCACTGCAGGTTAACGTAGACGTGATCACCCCCGTCAATGCTGGTGCGTGTGTGTTTTGGCAGCTTGAAGTTGTACGCGAAGCCTTTTCCTAAACTAATTTGTTGTGTTATTTACTCCTCGAGGTAGCATCCTTCATTGAGCGCATTTCTGTCCTGAAGCGTAACATCCTGAGTGCCCCTTTTGAGCAGTGCTTTGAAGCACTTCAGAATGGCAACGCGAGTACTCTAGGTGCCGTTCAGATCCCGTACCGTCGTAACGAGACGATGTACGTGCTCCCTCAGGCGGACCGTATTATCATCGTGTACTCGGTCTGCTTCGAAGACAAGACCGACCAAGCGATCGCCCGTGTGTTCCTCCAGGTACACTGAGTTCCTTGCAGCTCGCTTCCAGATTGATTCAGAGAAAGGCGTGGTTATTGATGCTGCTTTGCCGTATTGTACAGGAATTTGTGGATACCCGACGCACGGTAAACAACGCACCTCCCGTTGCATTTGGCAAGGACCCGCCGCTTGAGCTCCGCAACGCCCCAGGCCTGCGCAATTCACCGGACCTTGTGGGCTACCTAAGTCTCGCTATCTTCCCCACCCACGTGGACACGACCGAGAAGCGTATCAAGGCAGCAACGCTCGTGCAGGGTCTGCGTAACTACCTTCACTATCACATCAAGGCCTCCAAGACGTATCTGCACATTCGCATGCGGAAGCGCGTGGACCTGCTTCTGCAAGGTAAGACCCAGTGTGGATTTCCCCCTCTCGCTATTTTTCTTTAACTAACGCCGTTCACTAGTTTTGAACCGTGCTCGCCCCGAGAAGGACCAGTCGAAGACCCAGAAGAAAACCATCACGGGCCGAACTTTTGCGCGCGCTTAAACAACACACGATGGCATTCCTTCCTGAACGACTGCGACTGGTGTCAACATATCTCTTTGTTGCTATCCGATAGCTGGCTGCGTCGCGTGAATCTAACGTGTTCAAAGAAGCTAACAAGAGGTTTAACACTATTTGCTGTATTGCTTGACGACATGTACATTGTACAGTACTCTGTTTCTTTGAGCAGTGTACATTGCTGTTGCTTTTCGGTGGTCGACACATGACTCATTTTTGGCCTCTCATTTTGCAGAATTCAACACCTTTCCTCATCATGCTCCGTTCGCTCCGATGCCTCGCTCAGCCTCGAGTTGTACTGCTTCGTGGCCTCCGCAGTCAATTCGCTGCATTCAGTTCCCCCACTGCTGCTGGTCAGGAGGCCGCGGTCACAGAGAAGAAGCCCCCACAGCAGCCTGTGGTGGAGACGACGTGGAACACGCTGGTGGTTGGTGAGATCGTGGATTTCCACGCACATCCGCAGGCTGACCGCCTGAATGTCTGCGCCGTCAACATCGGAGACAAGGACAATTTACTGCAGATCATCTGTGGCGCCCCCAACGTGCGTCTAGGCGCGCGTGTTCCCGTGGCAAAAGTAGGCACTCGTTTGGCAATCAAAGAGCCCACAACCGGCGAGCTGTACGTGTGAACGGGAAAAGGTTTTGCTGATGCTGCAAGAACTTACCGTTGTTATGACTTGGCATGCACAGGAAGAAGCTGAAGATCAAGAAGTCCAAGCTGCGTGGAGAGGTTTCACAGGGAATGATCTGTTCTGAGGCAGAGCTCGGTCTGACAGACGAGAGTGACGGCATCCTCATCTTTGACGACGGAGCTGAAGTTGGCGCTTTGGTGTTCGAGCACGGGACCATTGCTAGCAGGTTGGAAGCGCGGGGCATCTCTGTCCCTACACCCCAGCCGAAGAACACTGCTGCTCCAGCTGAACCTAAGCTGACACAGGAATAACAACCGAGTCCATGAACAACAACGTGGGGCTAGAAAAAATAGACGTGCGTAGTAAAGCAAAACTTTCTTCTTGGGGTTAAAAGTGAAAACGCCGGGTGAAAACGCCGGGTGAAAATGAAATAAAATGAAGAAGTACAGGTGCTGACGACAGCGAAGATGCTTGGGCTGCCGATAAAATACACACAAAAGAAAAGCTAGCTGCCTCTGGCTGGCTTGGCTCACGAAACTTGACGCAATACACCACGATGACACGGACGAGAAGAGATTCTATAGCGCTCCACCACCTCGTTTCACTTGTTTTTCCGACGCTTGGTCTGGAGACTTGGGTCTTGAGGGGTGGCAGCAGCTCTGGCGGTTGTTCTTAATCAGAAGAGAGCGTCCATTCATAACTTGGCGGCTTGTATACTGGAGGGAGGAGGACACGGCCCGTCTTGTAGTCGCGGGTTGCAGTCACGTTCAGTGAAGGCCTCTACCGTTTCTGCGGCATGTTGGCCACCCCATCGAGAAACTCAACGGTTTGGTTACCGACGGTCACGTGCAGGAATCCTGTGGGCTGCTTGTTCTCATAAATAGACAGCTCTACCGGCGTCGGGACACCAGGCGACACGCGCAGCACCTCTGTATGCAGTTGAGGGATATCCATAGGGGGTGGATGCGGCTGCTGCGGTTGGTACATTTTACTCATCATGGACTGCATGTACATAGCTGTAGACACGCTCTGCTGACTGCTGTACCCGGGAGACGAAAGACGCATGGAGTTCGTCTCGGCAGCGTACATCTGCTGCTTGTTCAAGAAACCAATGGAGGCCCCGGGGGGCGCTAAAGACGGCGGGGACGAGGCCTCCATCTGGTTTTCCATCGCGTAGCTGCCACTGTACCGAAATTGCTGCATCTGAATTTGTGCTGCAGCGTCCGCGTTGGACGTATAATGTGTGTGCGTGGAGAACGGGAATCTTGACTGGGACGGCGCGCCGCTGTATATGGTAGCCATCTCTGCGTGTGGGCGATTGATAGAGCCCTGGGTCTGACGTTTAAAGCGAGAGAGCTGCGTCACTACTTGGGAGCTCCTTCTTCCTTGCTCTTGGGCTTTTTGAGTGTGGGCCGTTTGCGTTTCTGCCGGGCCGGCGGTTCAGCGCGAGGTATTTTTGGCCAATCCTAAAAAGCGTAAGACTTTTGAGCCAATGAAAAGACATACTTCGAAGGACATGTTTTTTTTTAGACTCGCTCGCATAGGGGACCTCTCTGTGACAACCATCTTGCTGCAAAGCTCTTCCTTGCACGTCTACGCCATCATATCCTCTCTTCGCAGTTCACCTGCAGAGACTCGCAGAGACAGAATTTGGATAACCCCGAAACGGGATCTTCGAAATCAGAAGCCTGCGATGTTGCGATAACAGCGAGACAATCCAGGGCGACCTAGAGTCCGAGATCGCTAAGTCCAGGGTGGTCATCAGGTCGACGGCCTTGTGGCCAGTGGAAGTGGCGGTCCTTCTCGTCGATAGGGACGTCGTTGATGGCGGCAAAGCGCTGGACCATGTAGCCCTGATCATCGAAGACCCAATTTTCGTTGCCATACGCACGATACCATTGCTGCTGTTCGGCATCCAGCCACTCGTACGCGAAGCGAACAGCAATGCGGTTGCCATCAAAGGAGAAGAGTTCCTTGATGAGTCGGTACTGCGTCTCATGAGTCCACTTGCGCGTCAAGAAGGCCTCGATCTCCTGCCGCCCATTGATGAACTCAGATCGATTACGCCACACACTGTCGGTCGAGTACGCGAGCGCGACTCGCTGCGGGTCTCTTGAGTTCCAGGCATCCTCGGCAGCGCGCACTTTGAGTGCAGCGGAGTCTCTCGAGAATGGGGGCACCGGCGGTCGAGCAACTCCACTCATGTCTCTTGCCAGCATTGCTTTCGCCACAAGTCCGCGGTTAGCCAGGATTGTAGCGCGACGCAGCATCGGGATCTCTGCTTTGTTCTTGGGTGGAAGAAGACTGACTGCGTGCGATTAAGATTGTGGGCAGCGGTCCAACTGTTGTGGTGTACCGGTAATTTGGCAGTTAAAGTGTTTCAACCTTCTCCTTTCGTTGGAGTCTATCCTCTTCTTGAGTTGTTTAACACCACAAAAAGTCCTTATTCTCCTACAGCTCTCAGCTGGCCCTGAGTTTCAAATTCCTGGAGTTGACGCCGCAGGGTCTTGCCGGTAGCGCTCTTCGGGATGGCGTCGATGAACTTCACCTGACGCACCTTCTTGAACGGCGCAACCTTCGAGGCTACGAAGTCCATCACGTCCTCTTCGGTGAGCCCAGCAGCGTTCGTTGAGTCCTTGAGCACCACGTAGGCCTTCGGGATCTCCTCCCCAAACGCATCCTTGCCTCGGACACAGCACGCATCCGAGATCTGAGGGTGGTGGTTCAGCACGTCCTCCAACTCCGCAGGCGCCACTTGGTGGCCCTTGTACTTGATCATTTCTTTCAGGCGGTCAACGATGAACACGAAACCATCCTCATCGATGAAGCCGATATCACCCGTGCGCAAGAAGCGGTCCTCAGTAAACACAGTCTTGTTCGCTTCGGGGTTGTTGGAGTAGCCGATCATAACCTGGGGTCCCTTATACAGCAACTCGCCGTGCTCGCCAATGCCGAGGTCCTTGTCGGTAGCGGTACACTTCACTCGAAGCTGGGTGTTCGGCAGCAAGCGCCCAACACTTCCCTGGCCATTGTAAAAAGAGTGGGTAATCGCCGTGAGAAATAGAGTTCGCCACACTGAGAAGCGTTCATGTCGATCATTCTTACCGGCTTGTGGTAGGTCTCTTCCGCATAATTCACGCCTGGAGCGGTCTCTGTCATTCCGTACGTTTGCTTCACAGTGGCGTTTAGTCTGTTCTTGACAAGTTGTTCCACTCCTTTGCCCATCGGTGCGCCAGCAGAAACGAGGAACTTTGTCCCTGAGATGTCATACTGATCTACGAGAGGATTGTGGGCGAGGAATAGAGCAAGCGGAGGAGCAATGTGTGCAACTCGAATCTAAATTACACCAAACAGTGAGTGAAACCTCAAATCATGAAATAAACAACGTGTGAACGTTCTCACCTTGTAGGTAGCCAAGGCGTTCAAAAACGTATCTGGCTCAAACCGAGGCAGAATCACTTTGGAGGCGCCCTGACAAATTGATAGGTGCATCAGCATGATGCCGTAGATGTGGAAAAACGGCATCAACCCGAGAGAGTGGTCACCAAGATTCTCGACGTGGTTGATCTGCAGAGCGTTAGACAGCATGTTCTGCGCGCTCAACGCGACGCCCTTGGGGATGCCGGTTGTTCCGCTCGAAAAGGGTAGCATCACATTGCTATCAGGGTCAATCTGCTCGAACTCGAAGTGGTCGTCATCGTGTTGTACCAGCTCACTGTAGATAGACGCACAAGAGTAAGGGTTTGCTGGCGAAAACACCAAAACCATGCAACTTACTTGACGCTCGCAAAGTGACCTCCATTCGCAGATGGATGCCCTATCGTGTAGATGAATTTCTCCTCGAAATTGCAGAGTTTAGCTGCCTCGACGGCTGTGGTTTCCAGGTCGGCGTGGGTAATAATGAACTTGGCCTTTGCAGCCTTGATTTGCACAGCCAATTCATCGGGACGGAACATGTGTGACGCAGGGGAGCACACCGCACCAAGCGCCATTAACGCTGCATCATCGGGTAACAGCACAGTCAGGAAAACGGCGGGACGTTCCGGTTTGGCATTAATATGTAGGATACGTACCGAGTACCGTCGTGGGGTAGTCTAAGCAGTTAAAAGAGTGGATGATCACCGCCTGTAACACCACAACAACGTTAGCTTCTACTAAATGCGTCGCATTTACATACAATTACGTACGTCTCCCTTCTTGACGCCATCTTTATCAAGCGCAATGGCGAGTTTTCTCGCTCGTGCGTGAAGCTGCTGGAACGTCAAGTACTCGTTTGTTAGACCATCGATGAAAGCCGGCTTGTCGGCGTGTACACTTTGCTGGTCTCCAAGGATATCCCATAGGGTCTTGTTGGGTATTTCTACTGCCGGGTGCGGTGATTCGTGCACGATCTTTGAGAAAGATCTGACGTTGGCTCGAGGATTCACCTCACGAAGTGAGCCACAATACCGCAGAATGACTGGAGCGGCGTTGGAGCGACTCGCGGAAGTTGAGCGAAGTATACGACTAGCTAACATGAACCGAATGCGGGGCAGGGAGTTCTTGCAGGTGACAGGAGACTTGGGAGCGAACAACGGGTACACTTCGTATCTAGATGGAAGATGGCGTCCCCGCGAGTTGTGCTTCCAGCGGCCTCTTAGATATGGGAAGCGAAATCATTGATCATACATGCTTTGCATCAGCAGGCAACATATTATGACCAATTAAAATGCATATTTTTACTGGCAGTACGGAAAAATTATTTTAAACACAATAATTATTATGGCTGCTGCTGCGCGAGTGTTGCTCGAATGTTTACTGTATCCGAAACTTGGAATTGTAGAAGCAAAAATATTTTGCAACTCTACAGCTTTGGCCTAACCATACTGGGGCCGAGTGTGGCGCAAAACTGTTTTTTTTGCGGTTTGTTACGCCTCCCGTCGTTCGGAAATGAGCCTCGCTGTTGTTCCGTTACAGGAAGGTCTGGCCTTTGACACGGGCCCGGAGGGTGTGTACGCCGTGCAGGACTATGAGCTAGCGCGTCACAAGTCTGTGCGTGTGGAACGCGCGAGTGGCTCGGACCGCAGGGTGGTGTGCTCGTCCGAGGCGCCCTGTGGCTTCTTCGTGCAGATTTACCGCCAGCGCAAGGCGGACAAGAAGACCTACGGCAAGTGGTACATCGCGTCCCTGAATTTGATGCATTCGGAGGCCTGCGACTCGGTGCGCCGCGTCACCACGCGTCAAATTGCAGAGTTACCGGCCTTCATGGAGGCTGTGCAGACGGACCCCAGGTCCTCCATCGAGTCTCTCATGGCGGTGGTGCTGGAGCGGCACGGCGTGCAGCTGGACAAGCATTTGCGTCTTGTTTATCGAGCCAGAGACCTGGTACGCAGCGGCAAGGCTGTGGCCAATAGAAACATATTGTCGCGCCCAGACGCGCCGTTTCCAGAGAGGCAATTTGTGCGTCGTCACACAAAGGACAAGAGGACCTCCCCGGAGGTCAAGAAGCTGAAAAACCAGGACAGGATGACATGGACTGACGTGCTCATTGAGTCGCTGCTTATTGAGCGGATTGCCAAGCATGGGAACCAGTTCGTTGCGGCTGGGGAGCAATCGCAACATCGAGAGCTGTGGGAGATCATCCAGAATGAGTTTAACACCATGCACAACGAGGCGGTCACGGTGTCGCAACTTCGTGCCAAGTTCAGGTACCTACAGGAGCAGTATCGGAAAGTACGCGCTGAAGAGATTGAGGCTGAGAGAGACGCGAGCAAATTGGTGATATACCCACGCTGCTGGGAGATGTTGGTTGAGTATTTTAGTGACGAAGGTAATGTGGGTGTTGATCATGAGGAGAGTGCCGGAACGGAAGGAAATGGCAGCCAGGCAATGACCAACCAACTGGACAATGGACAATCTGCACACCCAGCTCCGTTCGCCATCCAAAGTGGCGCAGCGTTTGTGCAGGCACCCGCCTTGACCCCCGTCTATTCAGCGCCAGTGCAAGCAACTCCTCAGACCCAAGCTCTAATGGCCAGGCCACCTGCTTCCCCTGGCCGGTCTGATGTCGCTGCAAAGAGGAGAAGGGTGAATCCTCCAGAGGTTTTAGCGTTGCAGCAAGACCTGCGTGCGGCCCATTCTTCTGACGACGTTACACAGAAACTGGAGAGCATCCAGAATGTGCAAAGCGATATGGCTCGATCCATGGACGGCATAAAGCACGTCGTCGAGCAGTCGAATCAGGTCATTCGCGGGCTCGAGCAAGCGCTGACCCAGTCCAATCAGGTAAATGCCGCTCTGCTGGACTTCCTCAGACGCCAACCGTCTACTTAAACGCATTGTGGAACTGGTTTCATGTTACGCTGGTGAATAGTTTCTTTGATACTACGATGATTATTTGCAAACCCACACAGATGCTAACTCGATTCCTTACGCTGCATTCGCCTTCTGATTGTTCTGGTTCTCATAAACCTGGAGTTCGCGTCGCAGGATCTTGCCGGTAGCGCTCTTCGGGATGGCGTCGATGAACTCAACCTGACGCACCTTCTTGAACGGCGCAACCTTCGAGGCTACGAAGTCCATCACGTCCTCTTCGGTGAGCCCAGCAGCGTTCGTTGAGTCCTTGAGCACCACGTAGGCCTTCGGGATCTCCTCCCCAAACGCATCCTTGCCTCGGACACAGCACGCATCCGAGATCTGAGGGTGGTGGTTCAGCACGTCCTCCAACTCCGCAGGCGCCACTTGGTGGCCCTTGTACTTGATCAGCTCCTTGACGCGATCGACGATGAACACGAAACCATCCTCATCGATGAAGCCGATATCACCCGTGCGCAAGAAGCGGTCCTCAGTAAACACAGTCTTGTTCGCTTCGGGGTTGTTGGAGTAGCCGATCATAACCTGGGGTCCCTTATACAGCAACTCGCCGTGCTCGCCAATGCCGAGGTCCTTGTCGGTAGCGGTACACTTCACTCGAAGCTGAGTGTTCGGCAACAAGCGACCAACGCTTCCCTAAAGAGGTAGAAGGAGAGTTATGTTAGTCACTTTTGAACAATGTGCAGGTCTTTAAGTCCACTCACCGGCTTGCGATAGGCATCCTCTGCGTAGTTAACTGCAGGTGAAGCTTCCGTCATGCCATAAGCTTGCTTCACGGTGACCTTCAGTCGGTCCTTGACAAGCTTCTCCACTTCCTTACCCATGGGTGCTCCGCCGGACACGAGGAACTCCGTTGCTGAGATGTCGTACTTCTCCACAAGAGGGTGGTGGGCGAGGAAGAGAGCCACTGGAGGGGCAATATGTGCAGCTCGGATCTACACGCGTGATAAACAGTGAGACACCGCGTCGACACTAGGGAAATGCATTGGAAATAAGGCTTACCTTATAGGTGGACAAGGCGTTCAGGAACGTTTCGGGCTCGAAGCGAGGCAGGATCACCTTTGCGGCGCCCTGATACATCGACAAGTGCAGCAGCATCATGCCGTAGATGTGGAAGAATGGCAGTAACCCAAGCGAGTATCCGCACAAATCTTCAATGTGGTCCACCTGCAACGCGTTGGACAGCAAGTTCCTTGCGCTCAGTGCGACTCCCTTCGGAACTCCCGTAGTTCCACTTGAGAAAGGAAGCATGACATTGCTTTCCGGGTCAATTCTCTCGAATAGGAAGTCATCATCATGTTTGACGAGTTCGCTGAATCAACACAAAATAAAACGTATCAGTATTGTAGCAGACACTCCCTCTGCAACAGTAAATCAGTACTTACTCGATGCTTTGGAGGCCTTCCGCAGACACCTCACCGTGGCCCATCGCGTATATGAACTTCTTGTCAACGTTGCACAGTTTAGCTGCCTCAATCGCTGTCTTCTCCAGCTCCTTGTGGGTGATGATATACTTAGCCTTCGACGCCTTGATCTGCACCGCCAGCTCGTCCGGGAGAAACATAGGCGATGCTGGAGAGCATACTGCGCCGAGGGAGGTCAGCGCTGCATCACCGGAACAGTATCCAAAGTCAGCAATCTCATCGGTTTAACATTAGTAACTAAACTGACGTACCGAGCACTGTCGTGGGGTAGTCCAAGCAGTTAAACGAGTGCACGATGACCGCCTGCAAAAGCCACAGCATCGCCTATATGTTAGTATTGAGTAAGTCTCTATAAATGCATTGCAGTCACGTACATCTCCCTTCTTGACGCCATCTTTGGAGAGAGCGATGGCAAACCTCCGGGCGCGTTCGTGGAGCTCTTTGAACGTGATCTTCTCGTGCGTGACGCCGTCGATGAAGGCGGGTTTGTCCGCATGGACGCTCAATTGGTCTCCAACAATGTCCCAGATGGTCTTGTTAGGAATCGCCACCTCTGGGTGCGGCGACTCGTGCACGATCATGGAAAAGGAGCGGAAGGTGAGCGGGGATGTTGACGCAGACAAAAGTCCGGGGCGCCGCAGGACGTTGGAGCGAGCGGACGCAACGCGAAGCAGACGACGAGCGAGCATGGCCGGTGCTTGATAACTTAAAGATAGCGTGGAAGGGGGGAGTCGCTTGGGGGCTGGAAGGCAGAATCGCTAGTGAGGAGATGACGCACGTCGAGAGCCGATCCGAAGGTCCGAGTTGAACTTTTACGGGTCGCCATGAATGGGCCAATAAGAAGGGGGTATTTATGGCTATTTCGTAAATAAAACTAGAATATTTACACATAGCCGGTTCGTTAAACAAGTTGAAGTGTCAAATGACGCTAATCAGAGCTTGTTTGCAAATCACCGAGACCGGCAAACGAGCGGAACCATTTGGCGACAAGCGCCCAAAGGAGCGAGCAGGGATGGCAGGGAGTGCGGACATCGACCGGAGACAAGCGACTTGTGACCGTCGCGCGCACAAGGATTTGGTGTCGTGCACTGTGCGCGTCTGGGCTTTTGCACGGCATTGGTAGCAGATCCATCCAGCTGTGCCAGATCCGTGGTGCAACCAGGTAAGCGTTGATGTTGCCAGCGGTAAGTTGCCACGAGAAGGCACCTCTCCGCCGACGAGAGATGAGCTGCTCGAATTATTGCGTATGGAGCTTCGCTAACAGCATTGCTGACGCCTAACGGTGAACTAAGACACGTTTCCAGGCATCGAGCACGCGTAAAATGCCGGTACATGTATTATTTATTTTGTTTCATCTTCGCGCAGCGAATCGCAGGAGTCTTTCCTGTTTTTGCGCACCAAAATTGCCTAGCTTGACAAGGTACATGTTGAAGCTGGCGACGATCATGCCATTCCCTCTGTTTTCAAATCGTAGCCCAACACTCAGGTAGACTCGGTAGCAATATCGGGCCGAGTTGTGGGCACTGCTCTCTGAGCACGACGGATCAAAGAGAGCGTTATGTTCCAAGTCGGGACTTCCGACAACTCCTACTCCGTTAGGCTACGTACTGTACGGCGTTGCCGGGAAAGCTTGCAAAGTTACAAGTTGCACCAGTCGAAAGTGATGATGTGACGCCAGTTGCCTCCCCGAGATGGCTACGGGCTCAAAGCTGAAGGATTAATGCTGTGCAACGCTGAGTGTGCTCGTCAGTGACGAGTCGTCACTTGCGTCGCAGAAGCAGTGAGCTTTTTTCTCGGCTGTAAGTACATGTATTGCACTTGTCAGAAACGACGGTTCCAAATACGGTAGCATGTTTCCCGAAAGTGTAAGCACAATTGTCAAGCGAAAAGGTTGGTCGCAAATACATGTTAGCATCGTTGCTGACGATTGTCGATCCCTTTGTTAATTAACCTCGTAGCCTCGCCACTAAGATGCGGAGGCTGTAGTGTATCTGCAACGGCGCAGGATCAGCAGTGCGGTAACATTTGGCTATTATCGGCATTGCACACGAACGAACGATCCAGCACGAGGACAGGAACTGCCGGCGCAAAGAGCTTTCTTAAAAGTGAAACGATAAAGTTCAGAGAGCACGTCCTCTGAAATGTAGCTTCACTCATTGCATGGGTGCAGCTCCAGGACGAACTCCTGCATTGCATCGCTCTTAATTGTTCGACGCGTTCCTCTCTACTCTTTGTACATTGCTTTCTCGAAACAACATTTTAATTCCAAACACCGACGCGCATCTTCGTTGGCGACGAGATCCGGAGCCTGCATGAGTCAACGATGGATTAACAAGCACCCTTCTCGGAGGGCTCAGCTTGAACTTGTCGGACTGGACGACGATACTAACGCCGACATTTCCACAGTACATTGACTGTTTGACGTCACAGCGACGGCCGGAGCTGGACTGTAGGTCAATACGTTTTGATCGGCAACCGAGTCAATCGCCGCCCCATCCACTCTATCGCGCTTCTTCCGTTCCAGGATTCCTCCACCGTTCTTCTCTTCCGGATTCCGCCATTGAGTTTTCTGCGGTTGCCTCCAACTTGAACACGTAGAAAACGGCATGGCGTTTTGTAATGGTGTTTCTGCGGCGGCCGTTTCCGACGAGTCGTGTGGGCAGCTTGCATAGTCCTCCGCCTCACGGAGGAAGCTTTTTCTTCTTCTTGTGTTCGGTCGCTCGCTGGTGGTCACCAGCGCTGGCGCGAAACGACCTCGATCTCATTGCGGCATTTGCTCTGAACATCTCGCACCTCCAACAACGACCAGAGCTACCACCCTACGTACGTACATACCTGATAATCGATTTCTAGGTCTCAGCAACAGTTCCCAAGCCTAAAGCGACCTCAACATGAACCACGGGTACGCGCACAACCACGCGGGGTTCCCATTGCGGTCCGACTTCTTTCGGAGCCTCCCTCTGGCCAAGTTCAAGAACGACAAGCTGTATCGGTTAGCCAAGGCGAATGCACTCGCGTGCTTGAACCAGTCTTTCAATGACCAGTGGCGATACGTCCCTCCTGAGAAGGACGGCACCCAGATCCGCAAGGATACGAGCAACATGTCGGTGTCGTACCGCCTTGTGCGTGCAGCTACAGTGCTGCGCTGCCAGGAACACGAGGTCAACCAAGTCATCGCTAATACCAACTCGGAGAGCTGGCGCGAGTTCATGCGAAAGTGCTTCGGCAAGTACTACGTCGACACTCTCATCCTCCACAACGTCATGAAGCCGATGGATTCCAACGAGAGCGCCACGTCCACCGGCAACAGTTCCGGTGACGGAGACCAGCAACAAGATCGTGCTACTCGCTCGAACAGTCAGCCCGAAGGCAGCGGCAGTGGAGAGAATGCAGATAACAACGCGGAAAACGATCAGTGTGAAGGCGAAGGACGACGTGCTAGCGTTTGGGATAAAGGAACAGGCCAAAACGACCCGTACCAGCGCCGGAACTCGGAGACCAGCTCTGTTGACACCCTCTCGGGAAAATTGACGTCGGAATGCAGCAGCGCCAATACGGAGGAACGTTTGAAGGAAGAGGCTGCCGCTGCTGCTGATGGACTGGGAGAGCAAGCTGAAGAGATGTTGACCGTCAAGTGGGCTGCTTTCGAGACCGGCCTTTCAGGCAAGCGCGACGTGTGTCTTGTGGATTACCTCTCCCTGGCGTACGTTCCCAATTCGGAACCACGTCAGCGTGTGCACGTCTGGTGTTTCACGTCGGCCGATGGGGATCGTGTAGGCTGTATGGGACTGAAGGATACCCACCACGTGGCGCGGACGACGCTCACGAAACTGGGTGTGTTCTGGCGCAAAGTTTCCGAGGACGAGACGGAAGTTATCGTGTGCGGCAGCTTCCCTTCCAAGCATGCGCCAATGGTTAGTGCCATCCTATTGAGCTGCCTCAATAAGCTGCAGGGAATTGTCGAGGATCTGCGCATGAGCAGCCAGCTATACATCCAGCGAGCAACGTGGGTCAAGAATAATGAACGCGCCACCTGCAACTTGTGCACACGCAATTTCCACGCTCTACGTCGTAAACACCACTGCCGTCGCTGCGGCGAAGTCGTGTGCTCGGACTGCTCCACCGTTGAGACGATTGACCTGCCTGCAATTGGCTACTCAAAGCTTCGCCTCTGCAAAGTTTGCTCGATCCGAGCTCGCACGACCCCTCTCAAGCGACTAGCTAAAACCAACGTGTTCGACCACCTTGTGCGTGCACGCAGCCTTAGCAACGTCGGTTTATCGGGCACTTCCTCGTCTTTTACTCGGTCTTCATATACCGAGAACAACCAAGCGAACCATGAAGATAGCTACAGCCACAGCACCTCCTCGGATTTGGCCCCTTCATACGGAGTGCCTCAAAGCTCATTCACAGACAACGGCAACGACAACAACAGCAGTGTTGACGGCCCAGTGACAGCGTCCGGCGAGTCCTTCAACGAGTACTCTATCTCCACGAACACCCCAGAAACGAGCGGTTCCCCCATTGATATCAACGAAGTGACGGCAGTGGTGCACCCCATGGCGGCCTGTTTGGGCACCCCAACCGAAGAATATGACGACTTCATTGATGAGCGCTGTCTGAAAACGCAGTTGTGTGCGATGGAGCAGAAGAAGCGCTCAGCTGGGAGTAACAGCAACATGTTCGACCTCCTGTGCGAGTTGGCGTGTCAGACGCTCAACTGCCCCATTGCTTCGGTCTCGATCATCGACGACAAGGACAATTTCATCCGTTCTGCTGTTGGCGTCGATGACAAATCGGGCCTCGACAGTGAACTGTCCATCTTTATTGAAAAGATCATGGGATCAACGCCTACCATCGTTCTGGACGCCAGTGTCGACAAGCAGGCGCTCAAGTTCTTCTCGCTGCGGTCACTCCCGGTCATTCGATTCTTCGCCGGGTGCCCAATCTACTCGCGCACGGGGAAAAAGCTCGGCTACGTCTGTGTTGCCGACTTTGCCAAACGCGACACCCTCGGAGCAAGTTGCGCTTTCACCATGGAACGCCTAGCAACTCTCGCTGTCACCACGATGGAGCGGAACATCGTTATCAAGAACAACAACAACGCTAATGGTAGCAACAACAACACCGAAGAAGCCGACTTCACAAAGCGAGCTCCACCACCGACCCCAATGCACCCAGCGATGCTCTTTGACCGACCTAACAGCAACGGCTCCGCGGTTCGAGGGAACAATAATGGCAAAGAGAATAGTGCTCAATCAGAGGCGCTGGTCGGCCGCGTTTACGAAATTGTGGAGGATGAAATGCCCCCTATGGCCACGCCTTCAACTGTGAACCTGAATCCGACAGCGAATTCCACACGACCGGCGGCTGGTGAAAGAAGTGCAGGTTACTACGAGGCCCAAGAGCGCATGCGGAAGCTACTGCTCAAGTCTTACCACACACAGCAGCAGCTAGCGACCGGCGGTTCGCAGTAGACAACAGTGGGTACTAGCGCAACATGTACGGTGGGGAACCAGTGCAGTTCTGTTTTAGTTGGTAGATTACGAAAGCGTGTTCACTTGTTAAGCCAGTTGATGTATCCGTTCATCTTCACATTCTACACTATGCGTCCTCCGCTAGCTTACTCGTCCGTGACGCAGCCCTCAGAAGCAGACTTCACGTTCTTGATGAACTTGTACAGTGTACCGCGAGTGGCCTTGAGCGGAGGAGCAACCCACTCCTTCTTACGCTCAGCCAGTTCGGCCGCAGTCACTTCCACCAGGTCAATGCGGTTGTTCTCAGCGTCGACCGTGATCTTGTCGCCGTTCTTCACCAGAGCAATGGGACCACCGACCTGAGCCTCAGGAGTGATGTGGCCGATGATGAAGCCGTGCGAGCCTCCCGAGAAGCGACCGTCGGTGAGCATGGCCACGTCCTTGCCAAGTCCAGCTCCCATGATTGCCGACGTAGGTCCAACTGAATTAACAACACAGACGAAGCGTTAGTGACAACAGTTTTCACACTAACCAGCAAGAACAAACTGTACGTACGCATCTCTGGCATGCCGGGTCCTCCCTTCGGGCCTTCGTATCGGATAATAACGACGCTTCCCTTTGTGATTTCATTGTTCTCCACAGCAGCGAGCATGTCTTCCTCGCAGTCGTAAACCTTGGCCGTACCAGTGAACTTCAGTCCTTCTTTACCAGTAATCTTGGCGACAGAACCATCGGGAGCCAAGTCACCACGCAGGATACGCAAGTGACCACTGGACTTCAGCGGACGGTCAACTGGGTGGATGATTTCGTGGTTGTCCGAGAGATCAGGGACATTTTCAAGGTTCTCCGCAAGCGTCTTGCCCGTAACCGTGAGGACATCACCGTTAATGTAACCCTTTCGCATCAGATACTTCAGCACGGCAGGGGTACCGCCAACACGGTGGATGTCCTCCATAACGTACCGGCCGCTGGGTTTGACATCCGCTAGGAACGGCACGCGCTCACTGACCTTCTCGAAGTCGTCAATCGTCAACGGAATTCCAGCAGCACGAGCGATAGCAATCAGATGGAGCACCGAGTTGGTCGATCCACCGAGAGCCATTGTGATGGTAATAGCGTTTTCGAAAGATTCACGGCACAGAATATCAAGTGGTCGGATGTTCTTCTCAAGCAGCAGTTTGATAGCTTCTCCAGCACGCTGACACTCATCCTGCTTTTCCGTGGAGGTAGCAGGCGAGCTGGAAGAGTACGGTAGACTAAGACCCATAGTCTCAATAGCCGTAGCCATTGTATTCGCAGTGTACATGCCCCCGCACGCACCAGCACCTGGACAAGCATGACGAATGATATCGTGACGCTCTTCCTCGGTGATCTTGTTGGTCAGGTAGGCTCCGTACGCTTCCGACGCAGAAACATAGTCAATCGTCTGCCCCTTCGACGTGCAACCAGCTCGGATCGTGCCACCATACACCATCAGCGACGGACGGTTCACGCGAGCCATGGCGATCACACACCCAGGCATGTTCTTGTCACAACCCGGGATGCAAATGTTCGCATCGTACCATTGGCCGCCCATCACCGTCTCGATCGAGTCGGCGATCAGGTCACGAGACTGCAGACTGTAGCTCATGCCGTCCGTTCCCATGCTGATGCCATCACTCACACCGATCGTGTTGAAGCGCAGACCCACGAGGCCCGCAGCGTTCACACCCTTCTTCACCTCGCCGGCAAGATCCAGCAGGTGCATGTTGCACGGGTTTCCTTCCCACCACATGGAGGCAATGCCCACCTGCGGTTTGTCCATGTCTTCCTCCGTCATGCCGGTGGCGTACAGCATGGCCTGCGAGGCTCCGCGGGCCTTGGGTTGCGTCACGTTGGCGCTGTATCGGTTGATGCGCACGCCATCGGTGGCCTTGGGTACGTCAGCGCCGGCAGAAGCGAAGGCGCGGTGCAGCAGCGTTTGACGCACGGGCGAGGAGGAGCCCGAACGCAGCATGGTCTTGCCTAACATCTCGGGGTTCGCGGGGTCCGAGGCGTCTGCAGGAATGAGAGGCCGCGCTGACGTTGATGATCAACTTGATCGGATCCCTTCGTTTTGGTGGTCCGTTGGTCGTTTGGGCAATCACTTCAAGATGCAAAAGACAGGACAACAGGAATTTGACTGGCGAAAAAGCTGCGCATAAATTGGCGATTGGCTGAAAACAGCACTTCATGTGGTTTACCCTAACGAAATCCGTTGTTTCGATTGCGCGCACAGGCAAACCCCGCCTCACACGTTACTGTACCATTCCTGCTTTTCGCTCCTGGCGTGGCAGCAGCAGGTAAAATGCGCAAACTCCAACACTACTGATAGTTTGTTCACCATGATCGTCTAACGTCTATTTTCTTTCGACTATTCCACAGCGATAGATATTCACCCCAACGCCGGATTGTGTAGCATTTACTCGTCCGTGACGCAGCCCTCAGATGCAGACTTCACGTTCTTGATGAACTTGTATAGCGTGCCGCGAGTGGCCTTGAGCGGAGGAGCAACCCACTCCTTCTTACGCTCAGCCAGTTCGGCCGCAGTCACTTCCACCAGGTCAATGCGGTTGTTCTCAGCGTCGACCGTGATCTTGTCGCCGTTCTTCACCAGAGCAATGGGACCACCGACCTGAGCTTCAGGGGTGATGTGACCAATGATGAAGCCGTGCGAGCCTCCCGAGAAGCGACCGTCGGTGAGCATGGCCACGTCCTTGCCAAGTCCAGCTCCCATGATCGCCGACGTAGGTGCCACTGCAACATCAACATGAAGAACATCAGCGGTCAGATCCAAGACAATTCAAGCATGGGAATCAAAAACCATAAAAGACTTACGCATCTCCGGCATGCCGGGGCCACCCTTCGGGCCTTCGTATCGGATAATAACGACGCTTCCCTTCGTGATCTCGCCATTCTCCAGGCCAGCCATCATGTCCTCCTCGCAGTCGTAAACCTTGGCCGTACCAGTGAAGACAAGGCCTTCTTTACCAGTAATCTTGGCAACCGATCCCTCAGGAGCCAAGTCACCACGCAGGATACGCAAGTGGCCACTGGACTTCAGCGGACGGTCAACGGGGTGAATGATCTCGTGGTTGTCCGAGAGGTCAGGGACGTTTTCAAGGTTTTCCGCAAGCGTCTTGCCGGTCACCGTGAGGCAGTCGCCGTTGATGAAGCCCTGGTTCATGAGGTACTTCAGTACAGCAGGTGTGCCACCCACGCGATGGATGTCCTCCATCACGAACTTTCCACTGGGCTTGAGGTCGGCCAGGAACGGCACGCGCTCACTGATCTTCTCGAAGTCATTGATGGTAAGCGGGATTTTCGCAGCGCGAGCAATAGCGATCAAGTGGAGAACAGCGTTGGTAGAGCCGCCCAGAGCCATGGTAACTGTGATAGCGTTCTCGAAGGCCTCAGGGCAAAGGATGTCAAGGGGCTTAATGTCCTTCTCCAGAAGAACCTTGATGGCTTCACCGGCGTTAAGGCACTCGTTCTGCTTCTCCGGGGAATCAGCGGGGAAACTCGACGAGAACGGCAGACTAAGACCCAACGTTTCAATAGCAGTAGCCATGGTGTTGGCAGTGTACATTCCACCACATGCACCGGCACCAGGGCAGGCGTGGCGAATGATGTCATGACGTTCCTCTTCCGTGATGCGTCCGGCAATGTACTCACCGTACGCCTGGAAGGCCGACACGACGTCCAGAGTCTCTCCCTTGGAGCTGCAGCCAGCTCGGATCGTGCCACCATACACCATCAGCGACGGACGGTTCACGCGAGCCATGGCGATCACACACCCAGGCATGTTCTTGTCACAACCCGGGATGCAAATGTTCGCATCGTACCATTGGCCGCCCATCACCGTCTCGATCGAGTCGGCGATCAGGTCACGAGACTGCAGACTGTAGCTCATGCCGTCCGTTCCCATGCTGATGCCATCACTCACACCGATCGTGTTGAAGCGCAGACCCACGAGGCCCGCAGCGTTCACACCCTTCTTCACCTCGCCGGCAAGATCCAGCAGGTGCATGTTGCACGGGTTTCCTTCCCACCACATGGAGGCAATGCCCACCTGCGGTTTGTCCATGTCTTCCTCCGTCATGCCGGTGGCGTACAGCATGGCCTGCGAGGCTCCGCGGGCCTTGGGTTGCGTCACGTTGGCACTGTATCGGTTGATGCGCACGCCATCGGTGGCCTTGGGTACGTCAGCGCCGGCAGAAGCGAAGGCGCGGTGCAGCAGCGTTTGACGCACGGGCGAGGAGGAGCCCGAACGCAGCATGGTCTTGCTCAGCATCTTGTGGTCTTGTGGCTGGCGAGCAGTCGGATCGAAGAGTGAGGGCATCGAGAGTTGGGGCTGATACTGGTGGTGCATTTAAACTGGTTGCGCAAACTGCGGCTGAGGCTGGGATTGGCCAAAAGAATATTCCACCGCTGACTGAACAAAAGTCTGCACCTCTCAAAGCCGATCGTTTTGCACGTTGAAGTGGTGATTGCGAAACCACTTGTCGAAATGCAGCAGGGCGACTATGATCTAGACGGCGTGACAGCGAGGCTGGCGGCTATGGAGGCCAGGCGGATGAAGTGGCAGGGCAGAAAGAAGGAGAACGCGGAGCAGCAGCTGCTGTCGGACCGAGAAACGACGTGCGGGTTTGAGTTAGCGCCGGCTGATCTGTCGAGTGGAGAGTCAAGTGACGGTGGATACGAGTCCAACAGTACCAACTCGCTGCCTAGTGACGACGATAAAGCAGCAACTGCGAGGCATCAGGTTCAGGCACGTAAGCACCAGCCAGAGAGAGGAAGAAAGCAAATACTTCGAGTTACAGACAGTCTTGACCTCTCCATGTCGGTGGAGACCTCTGCACTTCAAGCAGATACTACCTGTAGGCGTTCCAGTCGTACGATGAAACGAGCACCTTATTCCAAGGCGCAAGCAGAGGAGCATACGCGAAGATATTCACTGGAGAAAAGCAGCAACCAAGAGCTCTATAGGTCACAGCCAGAGAATGCACCCAGACCCTCTCGAATACCGAGGCTTGTGCAGCAACGTCGACAGCTCCAAGCAGAAAGAAAATGTAGTTCTACGGCAACGCACTCCCGAGAGAACTTGCAAACTCCATTTTCCACAGCAAGCCACCGCGTTTCACCAAACAAGGGGAAAGATAAAACTCCGCAGCTATCTCGTGAGAGTTTGAATCTTCCCAAACCACCCAAACCACGCTCTACAGGGTCCCCTCTTCGAAACAAACTAAAGACTAACGACTCAACCCCTCCCACAAAAGAGAGAAAAAGTACTCATGGCTGGGTTCCCGAAGAAATTGCCTCAACAACCTCCGAAGAGCAGCGCCTACTTGAATCTTTGGAAAAACTGGATCGACGTTTAACAAACGTCAGCACTCTATCAGCAGTTGTGCGCGAGGGTGGGCAACAATCATATCACAAAGAACGCACTTTGAAGAGGGATGATTCGAGGACTGCATGTAGTGAAGGCGACGAAGAAATAATACGAGCAGCAGCGTACGGTGGGGGCTCGCACTGTAAATCCCGCCAGCCGTCGTCTGTATCGGTTCGGTCATCTTCTGTGAAGCGCGCAGAACTTTCCAGTGGTGTCCACAAAGCGCGAGTTCGAGTAGGTGGTGCACTTGTCAATGATACGAGCCGCAATATCCCCGGAGGTGGCAGCGGGAAGCACAAAATCGTTGTAAAGAAGGATCTAGCACATTTGCTTTTCTAGCAGACATAACCTTTGCTTTACAAGTGTGTTACGTGCTACAGTATCTGACCTACAGCTCTCCACAAGCCACAACAGCGACTTCATTCTCAGGAAGGGGACGGTTACTACCCTGACTCACCTTCACATTCTGCATAGCGTCTACGACATCAAGCCCTTCAATGACTTCACCAAACACAACATGCTTTCCGTCCAGGTTCTTAAGACCGGCCTTTGTCGTGATGAAGAACTGCACAATTTCAAACGAAGATGGGGTCATTTATCATTTGTCTGGCACCAACTGTGGTCGACAAACAAAAACTTCGTACCTGTGAGCCATTTGTGTTCTTGCCCGCGTTGGCCATCGACAGCAACCCAACGTCGTCATGATTAAGAAACTTTTCGTCCTTGAAGTTTCCCCAAAGATCCCCGTGCGGAGTGCCGCGGTAGACGCTTTGGCCACCGGTACCGTCACCAGTGGTGAAATCTTCGCAACGTTACAGCGCAAACGGTCAGCACGTACACCAGCCACAGGCAATTCAAATATCTTACCTCCGCCTTGAACAACAAAATTCTTAATGATGCGGTGAAATTTGCATCCCTTGAACGTGAGGATCCCGCCCTATGAACACAAAACATAAAAAATAAAAAATAAAACAATATGTGGGATACTGACCAAGCAGAAGAAATAGCTACACCCAGATCTCACCTTTTCTCCAGTGCACAAACAGCGGAAGTTCTCTGAAGCAAGCGGGATTTCATCCTTCAGTAGTCGCATGACTATTCTACCCGCTGGGTTCCCAGCGATGGAGATGTCCATGTAAACGGTCGGGTCGGTGTCCTTCGTGATAAACCTTTTCTTGCGTTCTTGCAGACTCAGTCCAGCGTCGACCACATAACGATCATGGAGTTTCTCAAACAGCTCTTCTTCACGACCACTGTAGGTCGCCAGTGTGCGATCAACTGTATCCAGTTTGCCAGGATTGTACTTGGTGTAGAACTTAACCAGCCGGTCTCTGAAAGCAACCTGAGATCCTCGAGGTGGCGAAGAGCCCTCACCCTTCGCTACACTCCCATCCGCTGTGGAAGTACTCGACTGCACTGCACTTCCATAGCTCCACGCTGTAGCACTAGATTGCGCTGCAACCTGAGATCCTGGAGATGTCTCTTCGCTTTTCGCTGCGGTGCCGAAGCTCCAAGCAGGCGTAGTCGACTGTGACGCACCTGCAAAGCTCCAAGTGGGAGCTTTCAACTCCGCAGCTTCCGCTTGGATCGAGCCGAGACCGTAACCTTTTTGGAGCAGTTTATCAGACAGACTGGCTGTTAAGTTTTCGTCCTTCCCATGTGCAGTCGACGCCCTCCCTTCTCCAATGAACACAGATTCGTCCACCAGTTCCTTGTGCTGCTTATGCCACGACTGCTGAGAGCGCTGCCGAAACGCCTTATGTGACTCGGAATCCGGGCCGATGGAGCTGCTCAGGCTCGAGCTGCCCGACGAACTGAGCTTCCACCTCGCCTCTTGTGAAGCTCTTTCCAAGTCGCCCAGTACTGGGTCATCGCGCAGCTTCTTGGCTTCTTCCCACTTTGTCAGTGACTTTTTCTTGAATGCCGTCGCTATGGCCACGCTCTCTGGCGCCGTCACCACTTCAGCGTCCGCATTTCCCCACTACCAAACGTCAGAACGGTCTCAATAAATTAGTTACGTTGTCAGGATACATAAACACCAATTCTTCTCCACCAACCGCGCTAGAACGTACGTCAAATAGGTGCAGCGGGTGCCGCCTGGCCAGCTCCGCTTCCTTCATTATTGCGATGTCCAATATCTGTACCAAAATATGGGTACATTAATGTCAAAATGTGGCGCACATAAGCTCTTTTGATTCGCTAAAATGCATAGCGAGGCAGCGATTGGCCAGGGACAGCGGATGGCCGCGGGTGGCTCGGAGCTCCTCATGCGCTTCAGCCTCATGCGTCTCCATTTCCTCTTTCTTCCCCGGTGAAACCTCGAAGTAAAAATGGTGTTTGAGAAGCCGATCGTCGTCGACTGCCGCGGCCACCTGGTGGGCCGTCTTGCCTCCCTGATCGCCAAGGAGCTCCTGCAGGGCCAGCACGTCGTTGCTGTCCGTTGCGAGCAGCTTGAGATCTCCGGCTCGCGTAAGTATTTCCCTCTGAATTACTAGATAATTACCCAGATACAGACAGATACCAGTGGAACCGAAATTCGCATACATGTCCAGCAGTGCGCTGCCTATGGATACTAGTGTGCGTGATTTCAGGCCCTGGTCTGTCGTCGTGCAGTGAAGCAGAGTGTCTCGCTTCGTAGAGATTGTTTGAGTGTGGCAGGGAGTTGAGTATCGAGCGTGTTTAAGGTTCCTCCTGCCGTCAGCGGCAACTCGTGTGTCGTTCGAGTGTTTTCTTCTGGATCTTCGGCTGCTGCGTCGCTGCGTTCCGTGTCGGATTTTGCTGCGAGGTGAAACGTGAAGATGTGGAACGTTTCGAGTCAGGATTCGTTTTAAAGCGTTGAGTAGCAAGCCAAGCGACAGATACGGGGAACGCCGAACGAGAGTTGCCGCAGACAAGGAATCATCGGATGCAATCGGAGCAAACCTCCCCAAACATGCAAAAGTCGCTGCGTGCAGACACCCTGTGGAGCTGCACAGCATCTCTAGATGTTGTTGTGGTTAAGCAGCGGTGTGTCATGCCGTCTGGCTGTGTGGTCTTGAGAACGGATTACTGATGTGATCTGCTCTTGTTTCCACGTATACAACAGACGTGCGCAACAAAGTCAAGTACTTCCAGTTCTTGAACAAGCGTACGGCCACCAACCCCAAGAAGGGCCCCATCCACTACCGTGCCCCGTCGCGCATGCTGTGGCGCACGATCCGTGGCATGCTGCCGCACAAGACTGCCCGTGGTGCTGCCGCCCTGCAGCGTCTTAAGGTACGACTGTGTTGTTTAGTTGATGTTGTGGTTTGCTACTGTAGACTAATGCTCTGTTAATTTGCTATTTGCAGACGTTCGATGGCATCCCGTCGCCGTACGACAAGCAGAAGCGTATGGTCATCCCCGCCGCTCTGCGTGTGCTGCGCCTGAAGGCCAACCGCCGCTACACCGTCCTTGGAGACCTCGCCTCGGAGGTCGGCTGGCGTCACGCCGAGCTGGTCAAGCGCCTCGAGGCCAAGCGTGTGCTCAAGTCGGACGCCTTCTACAAGAAGAAGGTTGCCCAGCAGAAGCGTCTTGCCGAGGCCGAGTCCAAGGTGTTCGCCGAGAACTCGGAGCTCAAGCCCACGCTTGCCAAGTTCGGCGCCACTCTCTAAGTTGTTGGTCGCTTCATTTGAATTCTTGGTTCACTCCCTTGAAAA
Organism: Phytophthora multivora; assembly: GCA_001314345.1. Lineage (NCBI taxonomy): Eukaryota > Oomycota > Peronosporomycetes > Peronosporales > Peronosporaceae > Phytophthora > Phytophthora multivora. The sequence continues at coordinate 14,947 of LGSM01000184.1, read as the reverse complement.
CAATAGCAGACGCTTACTTGTTTCTAACTAACAATGGAAACGTTTGAGGAAATTTCACCGCCGCTTTACCTTGAGCTGTTTGCATCATGTCTTGGTTGTGGGAGATCTACGGATGGAGCTGAAGTTGTGGAACAGTTTGCGTCATTTGCAACGTCTAGAAACATGAAAGAGAGCAAAATGCTGCCTACAACCCATCGAAAGCGCTAAACTTGTCCCCGCCTTGCTGCTGCTGTGCTGCATACGGATCGTAGCCGGATGCTTGAATCTGCAGCATTTGTCCAGGACCTGCGAGCCCCATGTTGTTTTGGCCATAGCCTCCACCACTGAGAGGCGCTTGCTGCTGCATTCCGTAAGGAGTCATCTGCATCATTCCTGGGTTGTACTGCTGCTGTTGGTTCATCATTCCGTTGCCCATGTTCTGGCCGTATGGCACCATGCCTTGCTGCTGGCCCATTGGGTTGGCCTGCATCCCCATCGTGTTTTGGCTGGTGTATGTCGGACCGCCAGACTGACCACCGCCACTCACGCCTATGCTCATACCATTAAACATGCCATTACCGCCACTGCTCGAGCCCGGAGCAGGAGCAGCAGGTAACGTAGTAAGAATGCTTCCAGTGTCGAGAAGATCGCTAGAAGTGGTGGGTGACTGTAAAGAAGTTGTAAGTAAATAGCCCGACGCCTTGCAAATAGGAAATTCTGTACGAACCTTGGAAGCACTCGCGCCCATGCCAAGCAAATCAGCATTTCCATCGTCCTTCTTTCCTGCACGACGATTAGATCGCGCACTACCCTTTTTGCCTGCCCGACGACGTGCCGAAAATGATTCAGCTCGCTCCGCTGCTGTTTCGCGATGGCCAGCTGAGTCGCGTCGTTCCTCCGTTCTGGTGCTTTGTGTTCTACTACTGGTAGACGAGCTCGAATTGCCTAGGTAGAACGGGTCGTCCGAGTATCGCTCAGGTCTCTGGTTTTGAGTAGCTTCGGGTTCTGACTTCTTTTTCGGGACGTATTCTTCAGAGAGAAGCTTGTTAGCAGCAGCCACACCCGATTCTCGCTCTTTCGACGCTTCTGCGGCACGGACAGCATCCGACATACCCGACGCGGCCGTGATGCCTGTTGTCACCGTGCTGACGGAGCTCTGAGATGTGAACGACTTGTCACGGTCGCTAATTACCGCCTTGAGCATGTCCTGAATCTTCTCGCACACCATGTCGAACTGTGAGTTGTTCAGCGTTTGCTCCCACAACAGCGGAGCAACCGCAGGAATAATCAGTTTCGCCGTGAACTCCGGTCCCAGGTGCTTGCCAAGGTTATCGTAACATCCAAGAATGCACATGCATGCGGCAGGGGTCTTGTCTTCTTGGAGGGTCTGGTGAAGTGTGGGCAACACACTCTCGATCAGAAGATCCTTGTCAAACACGTGGAACGACTTCGCCAGCCAGAGCAACGCGTTTATTCTCACTGACGGCTGGGGCGGGGTTAAAATGAGCTTGTTCACACGCGGCAAAATCACTTGCTTCAGGATGCGGTACTCGAACAAGCTGGCTTGGTCCACGATTTTATTCAGCACTGTGTCCAGAATCTCGGGTACTGTGCTGTCGAGAGCACGGCACAACATGGGTACAATGTGATCGCGAATGTAGCCCTCCTCTGCCTTTGGGATAAGCGTCTCCAGCTCCGAAACGAACATAAGCATGCACTGGACGGGTTCTGAAATGGCTAGCAGTGGGACCATCATGGGCGCGATGGAATACGAAAATGTCTGCTTATCCACCTTGGCGACGATCTTCAGTAGAGGCGTGATCACGAATGGAGCCACGGCCTTGTTGATCACGACGGACTGAAGGCCCGGAAGGACCATATCACGCAGCACACGCGGCGAGAAAGCATCAATAGCCTCAGGCAAAGTCGTCAGGAACTTCGCCTGTGCCGCCGGTTCCTGCTCCACCAGACTTTGCAGCGTACGCAGCGTCTTAATCGGACCTGAATCGAAGAACGGAGAGGCAAGGAATGCACGAGCTTCCGGGCGTTTCACAGGTTCCAACGAAAGCAGCGAGCGGATCGTGTTCTGCAGTGCGGTCGGTACGGAAGTCGGGAACGAGATCGGGTGCAACGACTGCACCTTGTAACCATGAGTCATCTTGTTGCCATCATGCACATCCAGCACAGGGTTGCGTCCGCCATCCGCACGAGGTGGCACGAACAATTCGTACACTAGCAGACCGAGCGAGAACATATCGGCCTTGCAATCAAACTGACGAGGCTCCGTCACCAGTTCAGGAGCGCAGTACTCAAGTGGGGGCTCCCAGCTTCCTTCAATTGCCCCTGTGGCTGGGTTCCTGACGCCAGTGGAAGCATCGAAACTGTAGTATTCACTGCGCGAGGTCTGTCCGGGCTCCACAACCCTGCAGAAGCCCATACCGCCGAGCTTCCATTCGCCCTTAGGTGTGATGAAGATGCTATGCGGACCGAGACTGAGATGCACGCGGCGTCCTTCGCGATGCAGGAAGCTGAGCGCCTCACCCACGTGCATGAGTCCACAAGCGAGCTCGAACTCCGTGAGGCCGATCTCCAACACTTCGGGCGTGACGTTGGCGATATTAGTGAAATTCTTGCAGGCATTGGCCAGTGAGCACGTGACGCGCTCCGTGACGAAGCACAGCGATCGGCGGCTCTCCTCGAAGACCTCCTCGACCTTGAGCACGTGCGGGTGACGCAGCACTCGCAGCGTCTTCATTTCCTGACGGAGGATCTCCAGCACGCGGTCCTGCGCCTCCTTACTCTTGAGCCTCTTGAGGTCTTCCTTGTCGAAGAGGAACACGCTGTACTCGTTGTTAGTCTTGCGGTGCACGGCCGGGAAAATCTTCCACGAGAGCTCGTGGCCTCCTGACGCCGTGCAGTCCTTGGGCGTCTCGTAGTGCTTCAGGTACTCCTCGCTCAGCATGCCCTGCAGGTTCTGCGCCCCCGAGACGGCAGCCGACGCTGCACCGGACACGGCCGTCTGCACGGCGCTCGAGAAGCGGTTCAGCATGCTCATAGCAGCAGCTTCGGAGGTTGGTCGGAGTGAGTTTGTGCGCGCGTGTCAGGCTCTGACGAAGGGACCGGTATACAAACATCAAGTGTATTGAGAACAGCAGGAAAAAATTGGGGGGAATACGATATGTACCAGTTTCAGCGGTACATCGTTATAGGACAACGAAAAATACATTGGAAGCAGCAGCGACTGGTATTAGTATATACCTAACGGGTGACAACCTTGATACACCTTTGGGAGCAACGACGGAGTCTCGGATTCCGAGATGAAAATGTGATCGACACGAGTCACGATACGAGAGTAATCCACACGCGATATGGTGCCAGAAACGCGACCCCGAGAAGCATTCCAAGTTAGTTTCCAACCTACCTTGGCATTTCTACAATGACCTCGAAAGAGCTGCAGACGACGGGCTTGCCGAATTTCACGGAAAGCGAGCTACTAGACCTGCTAGCGACTCTGGACGACAAGGCGAACAGTATTGAGGAGGAGGCAAGCGTGTGGGACCCCTCAGTCAATGTGATTTTGGACGGAGACGTGTTCGCGTTGGAGAAGAACTTCGTGAGGTCGCTCACGCCAGACAGACCCGGCACCTCGCCAGATATATCCGCTGACAAAATGCCAACTTTCAGTCCGATCAGTGTAGGGACTAAACGAGCTCTGGCGCCCAAGGCAACGCAACAGCCAAAACGCTGTCGGAAGACTCGCAAGCAGGAGATCGAACACTTTCGAGCGGTTGCGGTGGAGCTGGAGAAGAAGCTCAAGAAGATCAATGAAGCGCATAGCCAATCCGACGGCGATCCCTTTTGGAGGTGTGCTTCCGCCCGATTGCAGGAGCAACGACAGAAGTCTGTCATTGAAAATGCTAGGCTTCGAGAGCTACTTCGCGAGCAGATGGCAGCGCTCAAGGCACTGAAGCGATCGCTGGTGAAGATTCCGCCCTTAAGCGTACGTACTCGTTGTAGCCTCAGTAGTCCTCCTTCCTGTCTAATGTGTTACCTGGTGCTACAAATGCAGCAAAATAATGTATTCCCAGTAGTCGAAGAAAGAGTGTTGGCTCCTCTTCAATCCAAGGATCTGTATCAGGATCTGTTCCGCAACATGTCTGCACTGTACACCACTGGAGTGGACAAAGTGCTCACCCAGCCGTCTGGGCAATCTCCAAGCCTAGAAGGAAGCAAGAAGGTAAAGATTGAGATCGAGAAAGACAACGATGACGGTCTCAAGATGTGCCTTCAAGTCGTCGAAAACAAGCTTGTGCCCTTCAGCTTCGAGAAAATAAGAGCCCAGGCGTGGAAAATCTTAACTGGAACAAATGGGCATGAAGACTTCCAACTGGTACGTCCTTTTGTGGTATTTCGCGAGTTTTGTTAACTGTGTTTGCTTGCTTTAGACGATTCAAAACCAGGGAGATGAATTGTTTGGTCGGTGCAAGTTGGACAGCGCAATAGGCCCCATACAATTGTTGGGGAATATTGCCGTTCGGCAATACGTTGAGGAGGATAAGCTGACGATCATTTGGGAGTGCAAAGGGGACGTGCAACAGGGCGCCTCGAAGACACGTATTCAGCCTAAAGGATGGTTCGTTCTTAACTGTTCTCGGCCGTGTTCTTATTGACGTTAACACCGTTTCTTATGTAGGTGTGTCTTCGAACCCGCGGGTGGGGACCCCGCGAACGCGACTATATTCCGGAGGTGCGCGATTCTAAGCCCGATCATCCCGGACGACACCAACTCGGAGAGATCGATTGGCACGACGACAGAAGTCGTTCTCGAGAACTACAAGCGCACAGTGGTCTACATTTTCGATGGTATGTTGGCGTCGCTCAACAATTCGTAGTGGAAACTACACCTTTTAAAGCACTTCAACTTATGTACCCCTTATTTTCGGTATTAATTATGAAGGGGAGACTGACTTTCCCCGTACTTGTACAAACATTCTCGTAATCGCCATAATCGCAGTGGAGGACATGGCTCTCTTCTCGGAGGCGGAGCTGCTGGACGTGCTCACGGGGATGGATGCAAGCAACACAAAGGGCGGCGTGCCAGGACCTTCGGTGAATGTCGTGCTGAATGAGGATGTTCTGTCGTCGGAACAGGCGTTTGAGGACTTCATGGAGTCGCTGACGTCGGATGACGATGCTGGTGTTCCGATATCCTTGGATGGTAGCCAGTCCGAGAGCGCCAGCTCCTCTTCTTCGCCTCCAGCTGCAGTGGGCAAAAGCAAGCGTAACGTTGATGCTGCAACCATCGCAGAGGCAACACCAATAGCTGCAAAACCAAAGCGGAAGCGACGCAAACATGAGCTAGACCATCTTCGAGCAGTAGCGGTGGAGCTCGAAAAGAAGCTCCAGGTGCTAAACAAGACGTCAAACGATGAGCAACCAGGCACCGGGCAGTTCTGGAAACACATCTCCAATCAGCTTATGACCGAGCGGCAAAAAGCGGTGGGCGAGAACGCTCGACTTCGACAGCTCGTTCGAGAACAGGTCAAGTCGGTCAAGTCCATGCAGCGAACGCTGAACAAAACACCCGATTTAAGTGTAAGGCATAGTGTTGTGGTAAAACATTTTTGTGGTTGTGGTTCTTACGGTTGCGACGTGGTGAATGGCACTTTGCAGAAAATGGGGATAGCGTCCGAGTGCTCTACGCTGAATCCGGTGCAGCGCCAACCGCCAACATCAAAGGATCTCTACAGAGAACTATTTCAGAACATTTCGTCTTCGTACAGCAATGGCGTTGGTAATACATTGCTGCAACAGCCCTGCATGCCGGCGCCAAGTCTCGTGGGAAAAAGAAAAATGAACATGGAGATGGAGACTACAGAAGAATGCGGACCTCGGATGTGCCTGCAGTTTGTAGAAAGTAGACTGGTACCATTTAGCCTTCTACGGATCGGAGACCGTGCTTGGGACTTTCTGTCAGGGTCGACTGGCCACGAAGACTTTCACATGGTACGACCGGATGTGTTAATTGACCAGAGGTGGCTACTAACGCTCATCAACTGCCAAACAGGCCCTTCAAACCCAAGGCAATGAGCTGTTTGGGCAATGCGCTGTAACGAACCCTTTCGGATCCACACAGACGTTGGGCAACATCGCGGTGCGGCGGTATTATGAAGCGAACAAGTTGACGTTCGTATGGGAGTGCGACGGACTGTGCTCACATGAAGGTTCCTCCATGCGAGTTCACCAGACAGGATGGTACGTTAAAGTTAAACTTGTACCGGTTGTCGGAGGATCTAACTGTGTCGTGCCTGCAATGATGACAGGTGTGTGTTTGAGCCGGCTGAAGACAGCCCTCAGAATGCCACAATCTTCCGTGCCTGTGCTCGCATGACACCTAGCCTCACGGACACTAGCGAGTCGGCTAAAGCCGTGGGGCAGACCGCCGAGATGGTCATTGAGAACTACGAGAAGACGGTCGTGTACATTTTTGACGCCGTGTTGGACTCGTTGGCTCATGAGGTTGCCGAGTAAAGTAACGTAAGCTTTTCAAAGAATCAAGTGAATACCATCATTTTCATTAAGTCGGAAATCATAGGTTAACGTTAAGGGTAAATTATGAAAGCTTGCAATACAGTAGATTTCAACAAAAAATCAACGTTTTGTCGGGCGGCTGTCAACGGTTGTACATACTACTTCGTAGTATATAGCAGAGCTTGGAAAATAAAATATAACTGTTTTTTTTTAAAATCAAATAATAAGTTAGTGCAATAACCTCATCGGCAATAATAAATATCGCAATAAATATCAAAATTACTAGGGTCTGAAACGGTGCTACCAAGCTTTGTACCGGGGTGTTAAAATAAATACAATGACAGCACTGTTGGAACCTCAAGACAGTGTATTTAATGTTATTCTATCCCTAAATACCCTACTCTAGACGTGCTCAGTCTGGGGCAAATTAGGACGTGAGCTCGACTTCGGACTGCGTCCTCGACGGCCTCACTCCTTGCCTCTTGTCGTCATCGCACAGATGAATGGCAAGCAGCAACTGCCTGCACTATCCAGATATCAGGTGGGATCCGAACTCCCTCTTGTACTTGCTAATACTAGAAATAGCTAAACAATAAATTGTTTAGAGAGGTTTTACTTTTTGACTCACTGGCAGCAAACTGCCTTGTACGCAAGAGGCACGCATGAGCGCGCCTACCGTTCAACACGGGGTTCGAGTCCCACAAAAGCTGGTAGCTGTCACTAAGGCTATTGTCCTGGCTTGGGTCCCCCACCAATATAAAATGAGCCGGCGACAGCACAAGACAGTCCACCAGCGGATGTGGGTTTTTGATTTTTATGTAATATAACCTCCAATAATGAACATTATGTCAAAACGTCGCTTTATTATTGATACCAGGTATCAAGTTAAAAGTTAAGCTAAGCTACTAAGCTTGTTTGGCAATGGTAGAGTCAAAGCCGAGGAGCGACGTGAAGTCCCACAAGTCCCGGTTGGCCCGTAATAACATGATCGTCTCGAAATTGGCTGGAAGAAGCGACGAACGAAGCGGCGCCAAAACCAGCTTACATTGAGAGAACATATGCTCGCAGCGATTGCTCGTAGGCGGAGTCATCAGTAAGATGTATTGGTACTTAGTGCTGGGGGAATACCTGGGTCGCTTGGCCTGACGAAGCGCTGCTATTGCGAAGTCCACGTGCCCGGAGGAAGCTGGTCCAGCACTAGCAGGCACAACAAATCGAGCGACCGATTCCTCTTCAGCGGTTGTCAGCACTTGGTCGGATTGTAGCTTGACAACGGCACTCTCAAATATCGGAGAGTGCACAATCTTGGCTGACGGTTTCAGGAACTCTGCTGTAGCAGGGTACTTCGAGACAACAGCATCGAAGAGGTGGTGGAGATCAGCCAGACTGCGATCCTCTGCTTGGAGGTTGATGCACATGCTATCCAGCTCTTCCAGCTTCTCAACAAGCTGGAAAATCTTGAGGTGCGTACTCGGGCGTGGAAGCAAGTCTTCAACGGCAGCGACCAGCTTGATTGGGTCTCGAATCTTCACGTAGCGCTCCAATATCGTGAACGTGGAAGTCCACCTCGTAGCGTTCGCTTTCAATGGCTTCAGGTGCGTGTGGCGTGCCAGTTCGGCAGCATTGTTTGGGTAGCGAAGTTGCACAACTAGTGTTTGGACTTGGTTGTTTGCCGGTCCCTTGAGCCGTTTAAGCCCATCATCGATCAAGTTAAACCGGTGGCTGGCGCACCCAATAAGAGATACATCCAGTCGATTCGCGATGGCAAGGTTTGTAGCACAGTGGTCGGCAATGAGGAAGGGCAGCATAGCGCTATCCTTCTTGTACAGCTCTAGAACAGCGTCCACCATCTCAATATGCGCGACGGTACTTTGTCCAAACTCGGCTGGGGAAACTGCGAGCAGAACTTGGCGCAGGACACCGTCCTGAGCAAACACGCCGTAGATAGCGACAAAGTGGAGTGTGCCGCACGACCAACCGTCAAACGTGAGGCCAAATGCACCGGTCATGTCACGGGAGATACATTCCCCCACCTTCGCAACGACGTGGCGCATGTAGCGTAGAAAGGTATTTGAAGACACAGCCTTGATGCCCGCTAGCGGTCGCGTCAACGAATCGTCGACCTCGCTAAGAGCATGGTTTCGAACGATAACCCACTCCATCCACTTGAAAATCTCCATCGTCCGCGGGTCAACGAAGCCGTGGTCGACCAGAGAACGTTGAGCGCTCCTCTGGCTCTCTTCATAGAGTGCTTGGTCGTGAGGTGGCTGACCAGGTTGATATAGCCTCCTGACGCTTGTTTACGTGGCTTGCCGCATTGCTTGCAGGAGAAGGTGCTGTCGCCATTGTCCGTGAAGAAGAAAGCCGAGATTTCGTGTGCCGTTGCCATTCCGTCAATATGATATCACACTTATGATATTGTTATTATTTTTTCCGAGCCCTGCTATGTAGTAGTACCAATTTCCGGTATTAGTTCTACTGCAGCATAAAAACAATTGTCAGGATACTACTGAACTAAAGTAGCAGCAAAATACATACTTCACATTACTGTACCGTAAAAATCGGATTGAGTGAGACACTCGGATTGAGTACAATGCTTGTAAAAGAGAGTGACTATTGCCACAAGGGAGAGAGTCAGATTTCACAGTCGCAGCGAAGTGGTTAGGTCGATTCTGGTTAAACTTCAGCTCTAAAAAACCGCTGACAAAATAACATTAATTAAACGTTTGATAGGCATTTGAATACGTGGCTAGACATCATTCAGAATTTCGACGAGCCGCGCGCAATCCCCCCGTCGCCGCAGCAATGGAAGCGCACAAGCGTAGGACTTCATCCTTCCAGGCCTCGGTGCCTTCTTCTGAAGCGTCAGACGACGACGAATCGTGTTATTCCAAGTCATCAAACGAGCAGCGAATTCCAAGCCTTCTTGGTAAGGAGTTCGACACCTGGAAAATTTTCACAGACCGTTTCATATAATACTGCGCGGACACGTTTCAGGTAAAGCTTAAAACGTGCTTGTATCTAGTGTACTAAGCGACTATTATGTGCAGACGTACGCTCAAAGGGCCTCTACAAGCCGGAGTGCGCCTATTAAGCACGTAACGAAGCGCTACGAGGCCAGCGGCGATGATCCGCCTGAATCAGAACTTTTTCGAGACGAATCATTCCCGTATTTACTTGTGTCTTATGAGTGCACCTACGCTTGACAACCTTGGGACCGAGGGAAAGGAAAAAGGCCCCGCCAAAAGGTTCGCACCATTGGTTGCAAGGCAAAGGTATGTATTATTGCTATATTCTATCGGTAAGTTTACTACTGTACTGGCTTAAATGTATAAGCTCAGCGTATTACCCCAGCGCGACGGAGATTCGTATCATCTTTAGGTTTCCGTGCACGAAACCTCCCACAACCATGGCCTGGGCAAGAATTCGCACGCCCGTCTCACAAAACACCGCCTCCAGTTCCCAGCAAATGAGCTCTCAACCGTCGAAATGCTGAGGAAAGCAGATCTCTCACGTCAAAGCATCTTCGGGTACATTTGGGACAATACCACTTCCGAGCCAGACATGTCGACGTCCACAATTTACTCGCTAGGTTAAAGCGGGAGAAAGACGTGGGGACAACGGTGTCTGAAAGTGTCTGAGACAATCTACACAATCTTCGACACAATCTCCAGTACAATCTCCACAATCTCCACAATCTGTGGCACGATCTTCAGTCCGATCTCAACAATCTGGAGCCCAAGGCACGTCAGGAAGCCAAGTTTCGACACTAGAAGCTCAAAACGATTCCCAGGAGTCTATAAGTGACGTTGGCTCGGTGCGTGTTTGCTCGAGTTTCGATGAAGGAGCACTGTCGAACGTACACTCGGACGACGTCGATCACGATGGAGATATTGACAGCTCGGATAGTGATGAACTCGAATCAACTTTGGCGGTCCTCGACTCGCATACAAGCAGTCGAACGCAACGGCCTCGCGCCTGGTCCATAAGCGAGACGGTAAAACCTACTGGAAGATCACGCAGAACTCTATAGCAACGCCAGTTTGCGAGAAGGAATAAATTTAAAGAGATGTCATCAGTTCTACAGAAATACCAGCTACCCATTGATGCTGGCAGTGATAATTTGATAGAGGTAATGGGACCATGCAACGATGAAGCAACTATTGGAGCTATTGAGCGCATTGTCCGACTGTTATTTCTCTCCTTGTTGCCTCAAGGGAAACGTTGGAAACGTGAGGTGAGTCACTACTTTCAACAGCTGCGGTGAAAGCTGCGGGGTACTGGTTTTGAGTTCATCGAGAGCTACTTGTTTGACTCGATAGATATCCCCTCTGATACCAAGCTCTTGCGATTTCGCTATATGCTTAAGATTCTTCTAAGTGGAGAGTAAGGCAAGACAAAATGCATGTATAAACGACTATATCTCTGCTGTAAAGCTATCGTTCCAACTCATTGGAGTGTCTACATAAAACAACGCTTAAATAACGCGGCCGCAGGACAGGCCATGAACACTTGTAGGCATCCAGATGGGATGTAGCGCTTGTTGGCTTGTGTATCTTGTGGAGGTTGTGCATCAATTGTTGTGGTAACTTGTGATTGCTTGTGCAAATGTGTCACAACGTGCCACAATACACATACAAGTCTTCATTGCACCTTGTGGTAATATTCTCTGCCCTAGTAAAAACCAAAGATTATAGTATAAAAAAAAAGTGCATAGCTCCACACACTATTAGGGATGACACCCCTTCCAATCCCATTATACTATTATTATAATAATAATAGTTTCTAGAAAGTGTTTTCGGTGTCAAGCACAACCGGAGCGTCCACTGTCACCTCTGCTACACGAAATCTGCCTTCGCAATCGCGAGGGCCAAACAGCGTAATCTCTGCCCGAATAAACCCCCTCACAATTGTCTCGTTTGAAATCTGGCCCCACGCTCCACCCACAAAGCGCGATAACAGCGCTCGCTTCTTGTCAGGCGTGCTTGGAAAAGGATTCTTCTCGTGATACTTCTCGTAGCTCGCACTGTATAATTGTTTATAGAAAAAAGTCAGCAACATGAATATTAATCATCAATAAAAACAACAATTTAGCAGCAACTTCGCCCTACCAAATGTGATCCTTGAATGATTTCGTTCCCGCGACGTCCATGGGTCATCAGCTTTCCACCGATACAAGGCAGAGCGGTGTACGCGCGCAGCTTTTGCTGCAGCTACCATAGTTATCCCTGCTTGTGCATATAGGGCATTCAGCTTCGTTTTATTTGTATTGTTTGGCCGTCTTGGCATGATCCACAGCTGCAAAGAACCGGGATGGATGTCAACATGGCAAGGTCCAGGATGGAAAGCCACCCACTCCAAAAATATTTTACTGCATGAAACGCACATCAAGATTTGCATTATTTATAGTAGATTAAGTTCTTACCACTGTCTCACTAAATCCGATTTTTAAGGTAAACAAATAAAAGCTCACCTCTTTGCAATCTTCGAATGCGGGCGTTGGGTGGAGTCACACGCTCGACAAAGCCGCCGACTTGCCAACGGACCCGCACAGCGACGCGAAAGCGGCAAAACAAGCGAGTCGCTCGAGTGTCTGAAACGGCGAGCAAAGAGCAGGGCCTTGCCGGAGATCGAATCCGGGACCTCTCGCACCCTAAGCGAGAATCATACCACTAGACCACAAGGCCACGCAAACGCCATTTCACGCCCACTTGTCGCGCCGCCAGCACGCGCCCTACGCAGCTCCCACAACCATCACTACCTTCCTCACGCGCTCCCCCTCGCACCTCGCTGCCGCCGCGACCCTCCACGCCGAATTTCGGCTTCTCAACCCGCTGCAATCGCACAGGGCATTTTCGACACAACGCTCGGCGTATCGGGCGATCTGGTCGGCGTTGCGTGACGCCACACGCTCGACAAAGCCGCCGACTTGCCAACGGACCCGCACAGCGACGCGAAAGCGGCAAAACAAGCGAGTCGCTCGAGTGTCTGAAACGGCGAGCAAAGAGCAGGGCCTTGCCGGAGATCGAATCCGGGACCTCTCGCACCCTAAGCGAGAATCATACCACTAGACCACAAGGCCACGCAAACGCCATTTCACGCCCACTTGTCGCGTTTCGGGGAGAGTTGGTTTGGAATCACGTGATTAATTGAGATTTCTGACACGCTACAGTTTCGCAGGATTTGCTGGAAACAAAATAACTTCTTGACGTTACTTGAAAAAAAAAAACAAGTAGGTTTCAATGAAGTCATTGATATGGATTTTTTTTTTCGCAAACGACGAGCCAAAAATGAGACCAAAAATGGACCTCCATCGTTTGCGTCATTTTTTTTTGCAGTCTTCTCCGCTCTTTACAGATTTCGCTCTCCATTCCGGTACTGCTTCAAATTAGTAACCCTAAACATTTTATGCCATTTAATATAGCAAGTAAGGAGAGGTCCAAGGATCTGCTAGCTAGCATTCAAAATTTAGGTGCGAAACCACATTTCTCCATGGGCGGTTGGATGCGGATGGAGGTTAAGCGAGGCATTATCAAGGAGCATGCTGCCCGCCCGGACCTGTTTCAGCGAGAGCTAGCTGCATGGGAAAAAGTAAAGTTCAAGCTCCGTCGGGTTCCACCACAAACACTGTCTCGGGCATTCTCAAAACGCTCATCTGCACCACCGTTAAGGTTGAGTTTCTGCCGCCGAACACTACCGCTTACTTGCAACCCATGGGTGCCGAGGAGGAAGTTCTGTACATGTACTATGGTCGTTACGCCGGTGTGGAAGAGGTTATCATGCAAATGCGCATCTAACTATGTACAACCAAATGCCGCTACATAAGTGTAGCCAACTCCTAATACATAATAACCATATGGTAGGTGTGGGGTGGGACCTCGTACCGGAATGGAGAGCGAAATCTGTATACTACGACACCAGCTACTGGCGCTGCAGAAGAAGGGGAGGGGGGGGAGAACGTGGCGACCAAGAACAAGAGACTGTGGCGATGTACAGGTAGCTATGGACACGGTGGGCAACCTGAGAGCTATTAACGGCAGTAGGTTCACGACAAAGAACTAGAGTACGTGTTTGCTAATAATTAGCCGTTTCAAAGCTTCTTTGTATTTGAGTCGGCCACATCGATAAGGGGGTTATTGGCAAAAAAAACTCATTAATGAGTACTACGAACCCCCCTAATGTCTAAAAACGTGAAATCCGCCGATATTCAAACAGGATGAAAAATATCGCGATTTTACGTGATGTCAAAGATTCTTTTCAGAGTAGATATTTTGAGTGAGCCGCGGTAGTGAAACTCAAGAGCAACCGAGACGCGAGAATAAGCCGCGTATCGTGATTGTGTGCGAACGTCTAAGGCCATTTACGTGATGGCACACTACACTGTATTTGAGCCCCGTCATCCCTAACGCGACAAAGACGACCACAAAAAACTTAATACGACCCCGAGGCATGGTGCTGTGTGCCTGAAGCCTCCTTCCGACTCCAAGATGAGCGGGCAGTCCGTACAGTTCAAAAAGGGCAATGTGTTTGAGAAGGTCTTGCCGGACTTCCTGGCCGACAACAACTGCGTGGCGACGTGCAAGGGCAAGCCGATCATGGCATCCACATTATCATTCTTCACCCTGGCGAGAATTTGTCATGCGACAGGTCGCTGCTACTAAAATCGCGCAAATCTATTCATCACCTCTTTCGTCCCTTTCGTGGTATAACTCCGAACACCTCAAATTTCAATTGCGACTGATAGCCACGCGTTAACAAAAGTGATGAAAATTGTGATACAGCATCAAACAGGCCCTTAATTATGCTTGATCTCCCGACATTTTACTACGGCGGAAAACCCAAAGCGAGGATATGCCTATAGGTCAGTTCTCAGGAAGACTAACACACCAATCAAACGAGAAGCTCCTGCTGCATTGTTTTTGTTACCAATAAGCCCTGCCTACGGACAATACAGTTGCAAAACAGTCCATTCGTGCAATCGACCCGGAACGGAGTAGTACTGGTCAGGGAGCCACTTTCTTGATCAAACAGGTCCATGGCGAGGGCAGGGTTTTAGAATACCAAATACATGTATGTTCTTAGAAACACAACGCTCAATAAATTGTGCGATCATCTGCAACTGCTTCCAGAAGCAGTTCGCGGTGTTTGCTATCTCTACTACAGTATATGGATATGCCCACTGAAAACATGGGCGCTATACTTCCTATTTACCAACAAAGACAATGCAAAAACAGGGCGCGGCTGGCGCAATGGATAGCGTATCAGACTTCGAATCTGGGGGTTGCGGGTTCGAGTCCCGCGTCGCGTAACCTTTTCATTCAAAAAATAATTACTTCAAAGCACCCATTAGGGGTTTCAAAGTTGATTTTGTTTCGCAAATTATTAACCCTTTCGCGAACGCGAGTTTAGGCTTGAGGATAATATGGCATACAAGCCA